>BQNB010059844.1:19569-37157 GCA_026074375.1 Tanacetum coccineum | reverse complement strand
TTTTATTGCAGCAGCCATTGATTATCACAAAATAGTTTACTTTGATTGTTAGAGTTTTGGGAGGCCCAAAACAGGGTAAAGATAATCAATGCCTAGCTACGTACCAAGATTGGCTACCAGATATCACTTGGAACCATGTAATCACTTTCCAAAGTAAACTATTCGACCCTAATGCCTGGGTAACACGAATATCTACTTGGGATAAGACCAATTGTGTGTTCTTGTTTGAGGCAACAATCAAGAACCCTAGCGCATCCAAGTGTTTATGTTTATGTGTATGTTTTCATGCAGTTATTTATGTGGTGTATCGTATATCTCACAAGTAGTATGTGACCTCCTATTTATAGGAGAGTACTCAAGTCCTTAGTCAAGGAAATATGAGAGATTATAGGAGATATAATCTCTTCCATAATTAGAATCCTTGTTTTCAGCAATTAGTGGTTACAAGACCATAATTATCGTGGTCAATAAGTATGATTACTACTTACCATAAGAAATGGTCACAGCAATTACAAGTCATTGAATTCTATCCAAATGGATTTCCATTTAGTGTCCTGAAGCATCAGCTAGCCCGCTGAGGAGCATACCCGCTGATGGTTCAATACTAAAACAACCTCTGACGAGCTAACCCGCTGAGGATACTTACTCTGATGGATTACTCTCTGATGGTAGCCTTCAGCTTACTCACTCAGTGAGTTACAAAGCTGAAGCCATCAGTCCTCTGATGAACATCCTTTAGTCCAGAGTTACTTACAGAGGAGTTAACTTACTGAAGTTCATCAGCGACTCGAATTCCCTTAACTACACTTTGAGTCAGGGTGTTCAGAGACCTATGGGTGTATACTCTGTACCTCCATCCTTAGATACCGGTATGAACGGATCCTTACAATTGAACTAAATTTCCACATGATCCACCTACCGAAACGTTCATTAGGACGAACTCTATCATATTTCTAAATCAAAAATCAGTTTTTACAAAATCTCGAACCTCGTAATCCGTGCCAAAGATTCTGCTCAAAAATTCATTTTAAAAAACCCATTAAACGGCCATTTTCGGCTTCTGACAACATCAAATCAACATCATCTAGTCTATTTTTATCATCCAACATCATTTCTAATCTAATCTAGCGCAAGATTCAATCGGATTTCATCACATGCAATTATCGACAATCGATATAATCACGAAAATAAATATAGCATAAGCCTTAAAAATACTTACAAAGCTTATATAAGCAAGGTCGAACCAAACTCGGACTCGCTTTGTTCCTCCCTCGTCTTAGCCGAGACTCGAACCGAACCAAACACAAAACCACAAACTTTTTAACAAAACCCACTTGCTATAATGTTTTGTTATCACCAAGGACTAGTGTTTTTCAACCCACCTCATCGAAACTCGGCCCAAACTCAAACTACCAAAATACCCATTGCATGTTGTGTTTCTTTAGTGGGATATGTAGGAAATGATGAGGGGATTAATATTTTGAAGTCGGATCATATTGCATGTCAAAATCCGGCGAGTTATGGTGGTGGCCGGCGGTGGGAAGAACAAGGGGGAAGAGAAGTAAACTTTTCTAAAAAATGAAAATAAGTGTGTGTATGGGTTTATATAGGGAACACACATTAGGCTATTGATACTTTTGGTCCTCAATCTTCCTTAAAGTCCTTCTATTTTTAGTACAAGGGTTATTTGTTTCATTATTAAAGCCGACTAAAGGCCCGGGTCAATGACTCCGAAAATATTTTTCTTTCATCAACTTTATTTGGTTTAAAACATTTAATTAAAACATTAAATCACGTAAGTCACGACTTTAAACATGTTTTTTTACGAAAACTCAGGGAAATCCATAAAACACTAAAATAAATATAATTTCACTCTCGGAGCAAAAATATGAAATTTTCAAATTTTCTCAAACGCTCAAACGAATAGAAATTCAAAACACGGCTTGCAAAATAGTCAAAAATAATGATTTTTATCAAATCGCCCAAAATGAAAAATGATTATTCCGTATCAAACGTAGAAAATAAATTGTGTCTCGAGATAATCGTCGGCCTAAATCTCGGGTTGTTACATTCTACCCACCTTAAGGGAGCGTCGTCTTGGTGCTCAATATTACTTACTCGTCCTAAACTCACTCATAGAGATATAGGCTTTCATCTTCGAACGAACTCATGCGTTCCCACGCGGCGGATACGCGACATTACACTCACCAAATATGAGGCGAAGAATCAACACAAAACAAATGGTAAATTTTACCAACGAGATCAAAATTCCGGGAAAAACATACATCACGTCATTCTTAAAAGAAGACTTTAAACGTATGGTCAACCCAAATCTTAGTTTGGTGATCATGCCAACGAAACAAAGCGCACATCGCTACACAAAACCAAAACATACATCGCTAACTAAAACCAAAATATAAATCAACATCCAAAACCAAAATATACGTCGCCCTCCCGGTCTCATTAAATAATGCACCACCGGTTGCGAAAACATTTCGGAGTACATATGACTCCATCAAATGCATTATAGCACTATTACACATAATCACATAATCATATAAGCATATATTCGCATATTCGCCATTTTACAATGACTTTACATTTCGGCCTAGCTTTACTTAGGCATTTTATCACGCTTGCTTATGATTAAGCCTTAGCAAATAAACCATGCTAGCTTACTATGAAGCCTTCACAAATAAACCATGCTAGATTACTATGAAGCCTTCGCAATAAACCATGCTAGCTTACTATGAAGCCTTCGCAAATAACCCATGCTAGCTTACTATGAAGCCTTCGCAAATAACCCATTGGTAGGCGTACCCAACCGACCCATACCATATCATATATCATACAATAGCATTTAGACAATTTAGTTTACATACTTTTTCACATAATCAGGCAGCAGAGATTCCGCCGATCCCATTTCGCATTATACCATGCTTGCTAAATAGTCAAGCCATTCTGACAATAATTTGACTTAATCACGGTTAAGTCCTAACCAACAATACCATGCTTGCTAAATAGTCAAGCCATCTCAATCAATAAACCTTAGGTAGGCATACCCATCCGATCCAAATCATATTCATATCCGGGTAGACATACCCATCAATCCAAAACTTAATGCCATATTATTAGCAACACTAAAGCAACCTAAGCGCTTACCATTAATCAAAGTACATAACACATAGAGCACATTTTACGCATAATTAGGCGACGATAATCCCACAAGAAAACATAAAAGATCAATAGAATTTACTCGAGCATCAAGTATTCAATAACCGTGCTCTCAAAGACGATGATTTCAATTGTCCCTTATTGGACAATTATCACGATTTGGTTCAATCCCAATACATCCTATCGGTCATCGGACATATAGATGATCACATCTAGACCACAACACACATTCGTTAGACAATTTATTTTAAATTCCTGACTTCATCCCCTTCGACTCGATGCGTAAGCTATTTCGATTGTTCCCCTCAGAAATGGTGACGGATGCCGCCATTGGGTTCCTTTAGGGTTCTCGATCTTCTCGCTCGGCTTTGCGCAACCGAGTCATTACGTTCAAGGAGTAAGGATCACTATACCCAACTTTAAGTCAGGCGTCGCTTAGTGTCTTATTCTTATCCTTGACGACTAAGGTACATTCGCAAACTATATTACCACTACTTTTCATTTCGGGGAAAGAAGTCTCCTTCACGGCCGTCGGTTGCTATAACCAAGGCAACACACACATTTTACGTAGGATAAGTCTTCTCCATTTCACACATCCAATATCGGAGTTATCAAAACCCTGCTTTCATCCACTTTGGCGTTCTTATGACCTTAAGGAGATCTTTTCTCAATGTCGGTATCAGGTTCCTCGGTATCTCACCATCTAACCAATTTCATTCATTTGTCACATAAACTACCGGGTATATGTATATATATATATCCATTCACAGTGACATTCCATGCCAATGCTAGTTCTCGAAAATTTGCCGTTACACGGCATGCGGATATTCAATCCAACTTCATACTAAGTAACAAGCAACCAATCCACTTCTTAGGTGACCTAAACTTCATAGTACCTCCTAAGCTTACTTACAACGACTAGTTCGATCAAAATCTCTTCCACAAGGTCAGGTTCAAGTGACCTTCTAAGTCACTACACAATTTAAAATTTTCCATCATCTATAAAAATATCATTTCAGTTGGAGTTGCATAAAAAATTTTTAGATGGTTCAAAATCGGCCTACTTTGTAAAATGGAATTCATAATTTCCTTTTTAATAAGCGTTTAAAAAAAGATTCATGGGTCAAAATCAGTGATATGTAAAATGTCATCAGGTTGATTTAAAGTTAAAGATCATAGCAAGTATAAGGAATACCCCAACAAGGATAAGGGTAAACAAAGAAGATTGATTCAACAAAATATATATATATATAATATATGAGCAAACACTCAACCAATTGCCTTTGACCAAGGCAAGAAGTCAAAATTCACTAAATAAAATATATATGTAACCGGAAGTATGAGTTCCCGGGTCGTTAAGTCCCAACGAGGCTTGAATGGAAAATCGAATGACGAATTGATAATCGATGTTTGAATATTACAAGATTATGATTGGTTTTCTATTTCTACAAGTTAAATATGCAAAAACGATTAAATAAAACCTAAAAATTTTATAAAAATTACACTAGATGGAGAAAAAGTGCAGAAAATTAAGAAAAATAAAATCCCTAAATTTTACTTATTAATTAAAGACTAATTTAACTAATTAAATTTAAACCTAATATATTATTTAAACTAAACCTAACAAGGGCTAACAATGGACTAACGACAGGGACTATTTGTGACAAAAGACCAAATTAATTTTTTTTTTCTACCCTGAACACCCCCCCGATTTTCACTAGGGGTTCAAAAAACAAAAGTCAATTTTAGCAAAAGTGCAAAACACGAAAGTTGTTCATGACATGTTTTTAAGCAACTTTAACAAAGGCACCTTATAAAAATAAGCACTCAATAAGCCAAAAAAAAGCTGAATAGCTGCTGCCTCAGAAATAAGCACTAAATTTTGGTTTTTGGTATTTTGCGAAGTTTAAGCTCAAATTAAGACCAAATTCAAAAAGGAAAGATGTTTTGGAATGCTTATAATGTGCTTAATCCATTTCCAAAAAGATTTTTACCAAACAAACACTTTAACTTAACTCAAATTTGCATCAAAAGTGGTAAACTCCAAAATTTCCCTAAATAAGCCAAAATGAAAATAAGCTAAAATCACCAATAAGCCAAACTGAAAAGTGAGCTTTTGGAAATAAGCTCACTAATGAGTCCTTATTAAGCCCACCTATTCACTTTTTTAAATAAGCCACTGAAATAAGCACAATAAGCACAAATGACTACACTACTATTTTTTTGGATTTTTCTGAAAGTAAGCACTTTTAGACCTAAAATAAGCTACTGAAATAAGCAAAACTTTGAAAACCTTTTATCTAGCCTTCTTACCCTAATCCTAAATAAGTTAAATACTGAAAATAAGCTCCTAAGATGACCTAAAGCTACCCTAAAATGGACCAAAATCAGCAGCTATGGTGTGAGTTTTTAAGTTTTTGAAAAGACAAAATAGCTTTTTCAGCCCAATTTTTAGCTCATCAAATAAGCTCAAAACTTTAAACAAACCTCAAACAGATTTAGTTCACCCTCCAATGAGCTTATGCTCAAAAAATCATAACCTAAAACCTAATCTAACTAACCTAAAAGTGAGATCAAAAATCGGTGAACTACCGGTACTAACTAAAAGTTAGTACCGCTAGCTTTAAAAGTTAGTACCGCTAGTTAAAAGTTAGTACCGCTAGTTCTAAAAACCTCTTAAAGTTTTCAAAAGTCATTTTATTTCAATCGGATTGGATTCTAAGTTGTTAAAAACAGATTATCAAAGAACAAAATAAGACACTTATAATCAAGAATAAGCACTTAAATAAACTGAATTAGTCTAACAGTTTTAACAAATGAACTAACAGTACTAACTAAGAAAGGGTGATACAGACTATTTTTTAACTAACAACTAAGCAAAATAAGCACTAAACATACTGATAAAGCACAAATAAGTAAACATAAGTAACAAATAAGCACTAATAAGCAGTTCTACAGTAAATAAGAAAAACAAGAAAAAGAGAGACTTACAACACCCTTGCTCAAAACAGGGTCAAACAACGAATCTACAAGCTCTAGCTTGCATAAAACAAGAAACGAGAATTTTTAACAAACAAAGCCTATATCATCTATGCATATTAGCTTTACATAGGGGGACCTATGACAGAACTTAAACCTTAAAATAAGTAAATACAAATAAGTCAGACGACAAGAACTGTACAGGTTTGGAACTTTTTCTAAGAGCAAATTCAACAAAAATAATGAAGCATAAAGTGGGGACCAAAGGACCAATAGACATGGTACATACTAAATGATCACAAACCACGATTAATGTCAATAAGCACAATTAGCAGGAAAAGGCGAGTGAAAAAAAGCATAATAATAGCTATACTTAAAGCTATGCTTAACCAGTAGATTACAAAGAAAAATGAAAATAAGAGACAACTCACAAATCTGATTCTCAAGGCTTTCTCTCGTTTGAACTTCAAGCAATCTTTCATTACTCCTATGATATCCTCCCCCTGAGAAAACACTAAAACCATACGCCTTCCACAATATGCTGGGATTGCTCCCCTGCATTGGAACAAATTTTTTATTCTTAATTATTATATTTTCTGGTAAAATTAATTCGCAATACTTCAATGCAACACAAAGCTAATGACTTTCATCCCTTAAAATGTAACAGCTTATAAGAAGATTTTCAAAAGGATTATTAGATCCTTTAAACCATATTCTAATACAAGTAAATTGAAATATACGAACACGGAGGTCGGTAATTACCTAAAATTTCTTCAAACTTTCATTCAAAAATAGAAAACATTATTACAATACTTTGGAAAAAATTATAGCTAAAAGTATACTTAAAAATAAGCTAAAAAGAAAGAAGACTTGTAGCACCTCCGAGATTAACTCAATTTGACAACTATTATACTAAAAAACTAGGTCCTTCTTCTTTTCTATGAGTTTTTGGGTCAATTATAATCCTTTCCACAGTTCTCATTTCATTGTCTGTAAGATTCTTTGTAAGACCATAAACCCAAGTCCGTGCTACGTATATTTAGTGAGATGAATCATAGCGCATCAAACTTTGTGACCCTTAAATTTGCTTGTGCTTCTTTTTTCACAATCAATCTAGGCCAATCGAAAAAGAGTTGAAACAAACTAGGTGTAGGCATTGCCAAAGTTGCGCGCACTTATATAGCTTGGGCGGTAAAAGGTTAAGTGGGGTGAGGTGACAGTTTTTCTATCCAAGGGGTACAATTGGAGCGGTGTTGCAGTTTAAAAAGGTGGGGAAAGCTCGTGAGTTTGGTGGTGGGTTTAAAATAGGCAGGAAAGGGTGTTATAAGGGTAACAGGGTGGAAGTTTGGGCATTTGGCAACTTTAGTCCCTCATGGTGTGTTTATATATTGCATCACACATCCTTGTTAGTTAAACAGGTTTGAGGGGTTGCAATCTTTAAAAACCACACACCCCCCCACATCAAATAATCCAACTTATATAGTCTTAATTAAAGAGCCCTAACAGAACTTAGAGTACCCACAATATTCCTCAGTTTCTCACAATCTTTTAGGTGACTGTGGAGACAGAGTATATGCCGCCCGTCAAGGGAGTTGCTTATGCTTTCAAATAATAAAGACAAAATTCTACTTCCATCTTCAGTACTATATTAATAATACCACTTGCGACAAATCAAGTAAGCTCATAGAGTATATTTGTTCGTCCACAAGATTTCAAAGGATTCCCTCGCAAGTTTATCATTTCTACTTCAGCATCTTCGTAGTTAGACTTGACATTGTCTAAGAGTTTGACTATCTGCTTGGAACGAATTTAGTAGCACTATGGCCTCTGCTATCATCTGTCTTGCCATAAACCAAAAATTCAACTTTTCTAAGTACATTTTTGATAATATGGTGAAGAACTTTTTGACTTGGTTGACTTTTTGGCTTCGATTTGGCTTCGTCTTTTCACACTATTCCATTCCGTGCCTAGTTTTGTCGTTTTTAGCTTTGTTTTTCGTCCTTTTGTGTGATATCCATTTCCTGCACAATACAAATGCAAAACAAACATATATTTGACAGTTTTTGTCTGTTTTTGGTCATTTAAGCTCATTTTTAATGGAAAAAGGTATGTGTAATTAAGCACATACCAATTACTGTCTTCTTCCATTTCGAGAATAACGAAATCCACCAGGAAGGTAAATTTACCAACTTCAATGAGCATATATTCAACTATTCCAACAAGGTATTGGAATGATCAGTCGGCTAACCTTACACTCTTTTTAGTAGGTTTGAGAGTTTCAAGAGATAATTTCGCATATAGGGAATATGGCATAAGATTAATGCTGACACCAAGGTCGGCTAAAGCATTGCACGAGAAAGCTTTACTGAAGTTACATGGAATAAGAAAACTTATTGGGTCTCCAAGTTTAGGTGGAACCTTGTTTTGAATCATAGCGGAACTTTCATCGCTAAGGAAAGCAGATGAAATTTGTTTGTGTTTGTGTTTATTGCTTACGAGTTCCTTAAGAAATTTTCCATAGTTTGGCATTCCTGCTAAAACATCAACAAGAGGTACATTGATTCAAACGCCTCGAATCATGTCGAGGAATTCACCATATTGGGCTTCCATTTTTTCTTTTCTAAGGCGTTGAGGATATAGAATTTTTGGTTTATATGGTTTGGGTATCAGAGTTTCTTTGACAGGTTTTGAAGTATGAGATTTTGGTTGAGGTGTAGATTCCTCATGTTCATCATCACTGTCGAAATTGACAGGATTTTCAGAATCATTTTGTTGATCATTTGGGTTGGTAGGTAAGTCATAGGATTTACCACTCTGTGTAAATACGGAATTTACATGCTCGTTTCGAGCTTGCGATGGTTGATTAGCTTTGGACGAGATACCTTTTGGGTTAGGTTGAGTGTTACTAGGAAGAGATCCAGAAGGTCGACCAGATTGCTTGTCAGCAAATCTGTCTAACATAGCTTTGAGATTTTGGATCGAGACTTGATGATTTTTGGTTGTGGTTTCGAGTTTAGTTTTAAGATCCATAAAAGTATATTTGACAAAAGAATTGGTCAAGTGTTGAGCTTTTATGAAATCACTTGTTACCCTCAAAATATTAAGCCGAACAAGGAAGCTCAGCTAAGAATCATGAAAGCTTGGTCTTTATTAAATATATGTTGTAATAGGCTAAGTTACGGGTATCAGGCTCGTTAGTTAATCTAATATTGTTCGTGTATCGAGCTTAAGCCCAATGGAATCCCGAGCCCAGCCCAAGAACAAAAGTCCATGGCCCATTAAGCCTAATAGAGGCCGGCCATAGACTAGGTATATAAACCCTTTTCCACCAAGGAAAAGGGTGTTGGTTCTCATTTGCAACACACTCTTTAAGTGAAATCAACCATTCTCTTTTTCTTCTCTTTACTTTCTCTAACTTCTCTCTACTCTTCTTCCTTTTCTCTTATCTTATTATCTGGTATTACCATGGTGAAGTGATGTGATTTTTGGTTCCTACAATTGGTATCATGAGCCTCGGGTAGATAGGTGATTATTTTATGGTCTATAAGTTTTTTTCCGAAGCTTATTTGGTTCATACAAGCACACGACTTATTTTATGGTTTATGGTTCAAATTTGCTAAGCTAGTTCTTTCTTATTTCTATCTGCTATAGCTTATTTGGTTACTAAGTTGTACAAGTGGTTCCTTGAAAAACATCAAACTCTTCCATATTTTATAAGGTTGTTGTGGTTCGAAAGTTTTGGGTTCTAAGAATCTTGATTCCAAAAATTTTTTGTGTTAAAAACCTTAAAGTTTATGTTTTTATGCTTCTACTAGTCTTAGGATAGTAAGTTGTACAAGAAAAATCGAGTAAAATCATCAAAAATCGTGTCTTTAAGTGATTTGAGGTTTTTGAATATGGCTTTTTATACACTCTGTTTGAAGACGACGATTTATACGTTGAAGACGGCGATTTATAAGCTTGTTGGTACAGCGATTTATACGAGTTCTAGATGGCGATTTATACGAGTTATAGACTGCGATTTATACAAGTTCCAGACGGCGATTTATATGAGTTCTAGACGGCGATTTATATGAGTTCTAGACGGCGATTTATACGAGTTCTAGACGGCGATTTATACGAGTTCTAAGCGGCGATTTATACGCTCGTAGATGACTTTTTATACCAGCGATGTATACGTTCGTAGAGGGATTTTTATACCAGCAATTTATACGCTCGTATACGGCTTTTAATACCAGCAATTTATATGCTTGTAGATGGCTTTTTATACTAGCGATTTATACGCTTGTAGACGGATTCTTATACCAGCAATTTATACACTGAATTTTTCAATTTCCGTTAAGTCAAATTCTGTGAAATTCAAGTTGGACTTTTATTGTAACACTTCATTTGGACTTAAAAGAAAATTAATTATTCAAAAATAAAACTTAACAACAAACAATTATACCTTCATGGTTTCTTCTTGATTTTGTAAAATCCCATAAAAGTCACTTCTTTTCTCAGTTTAAATCAGAGAGGTGTAAAATCCCGTGAATGTTAATTGCATACATTTAACCAAAACTTCAATCACAACACATCTACTTAAGATCGTACAAATCATTTTCACTTCATAACAAACAAATCATTCATCATGACTACTCCAATTACAACATCCATAACCGACAGTCAAATGCATAACAATATCGTGGCAGCTGGTTCAAGAGATCGTCCACCAATGCTTGCAACGGGAAGATATGCTCAATGGAATCACGTTTCCTAAGATACATTGATACAACACCAAATGGCGATGCCTTGAGGAAATGCATTCTTGAAGGTCCATACAAGCTCACTACTGTCACAATCCCAGTTGTACCTGCAACAAATGATACTCCAGCAGTTCCAGAATGAACAACAGTTGAGACACTCTTGACTATGTCTCCTGAAAACAAAGCTCATTATGAATCAGAAAAGTAAGCAATCCATTTGCTATTGACTGGAATTGGGGATGAAATCTACTCAACTGTTGATGCTTGCAAGACAGCTTATGAAATGTGGATAGCTATTGAAAGGCTACAACAAGGTGAATCTCTCAACATTCAAGATGTCAAGACGAATTTATTTTGGAAGTTTGGAAAATTCACTTCTCATGATGGAGAGTCCATGGAGTCATACTACTCCAGATTTTACAAGATGATGAATGGTCTGATAAGAAACAACTTGACAGTTGCTACAATGCAAGTCAATGTTAATTTTCTTCAACAACTTCAACCAGAATGGTTAAGGTTTGTGACAATTGTCAAGCAACAACACGACTTGGATACAGTCTCATATCATAAGCTCTTTGACGTTCTGGAACAGTATCAAAAGGAAGTTAAAGAAATCCGTGCTGAGAGAATAACCAAGAATTCTGACCCATTAGCACTTGTTGCTGCTGCTTTACCATATCCACATCCTTATTATCAAGCACCAAAATCTCACAAACCATATGCACCAACATCATAACAATCATCTTTCACCAGATCTAATGCATCTACCAAATTCAAAGGCAAAGAGATAGCCAAACCAATCACATCTCCATCTGAGTCAGCTTTTGAAGAAGACAGTGATCCAGAACAAGCTCAGAAAGATAAGGATATGCAGAAAAATTTGGCACTCATTGCAAAGTACTTCAAAAAGCTCTACAAACCTACCAACAACAACCTCAAAACTTCTTCAAACTCCAGAAACAAGAATGTGGATACTTCTCGAAGGTACAAGAATGATAATCAAACTGGGCAGTTTGGGAATCAGAGGACAGTGACTGTTGCTAAGGCTAGGGAGACTGTAGGCAGTCAGGTAGTGCAGCAGAGCGGGATACATTGTTTCAATTACAAGGAATTTGGTCACTTTGGTAAGGAATGCAGGAAACCAAAAGGGTAAAAGACTACACGTATCACAAGGAAAAGATGTCGTTGTGCAAACAAGCTGAGAAAGGTGTTCCATTACAAGCAGAGCAAGCTGATTGGCTAGAGGATACGAATGAGGAGATCGATAAACAAGAACTGGAAGCACATTACGGTTTCATGGAAAAGATTCAGGAAGTCTTACCTCCAGAATCAAATTCAACTGCTGAGCCATTAGAACAGGTACAATACGATTATGAATATAATGTGTTTACCAATGAGAGACAGCATTCTGAGTAACCTGAATCCATTAGTAACACATGTGTAGTGGAAATGGTTGATAGTAATGTCATTCCTGATTCACCAGATATGTGTGATAATGATATTCAGACTGACCAAAATGCTGAAGATGAGCGTGTTGCTCTTGCAAATTTAATTGCAAATTTAAAACTTGATGTTGATGAAAATAAAAATATTCAAAAGCAATTAAAGAAAGCAAACACATCACTTGCTCATGATTTGAAAGAGTGCAAATCTATTCTTGCGGAATCTAGTAGAACTCTGGGGGAGTCTAATAGTATTTGGGATAGTTGTCTAATTACACTTCAAAATAAACAGACTGAGCTTGAGACGTACAAGACCTTAAATGACCGTACAGTTGACTATGACAAACTTAAACATAAGTTAAATGAAACTCAAGGACTATTAGCTTAAAAAGAAATTGACATAAAGAAGGTTTAAAACTTAAAGCCTATGAAATTTCAGTTGTCAAAGAGAAACAAGATGAATTAGTCAAACAGAGAGTCTTTTTAACCAAAGTCACATTATACGAAGGTCCTTGTCAAAGAGAAAACAAAGGTAATAAACGATTTTTAAAAACTAAGGAAGAAAAAGAACTATTCGAACAAAATTGATTTTTTAATAGAAAAAGCACTTAAAGTTTCTTTGAATAAAATTGTTTTACAAAAGGAATCAATCAATTCCAAACCATTCCAATGGTTAAGCTCCCAAAATGCCCAACATTTAATGGTAGAACCAACTTTTCAAATCCCAATGTACCTCAAAAAGGCTCAATATCTGAAATACCATGTTTTGTATAAGACATATATGACCAAATTTGATCCTGCAAATAGACTCTCCCCGATATGGGGAAGAGCACTGACCTTGAAAAAAGAGAGTCATCAAAATTAAATATAGACTTTATTAGTGAACCTTATATTAAACAAAAGCTAAATGTCTTTATGAAAATTTGAAACCAAGCAACACAGGATTATCAAAAGCACAGTTGGCCCATGCAAATGAAGTAAAAAAGAAAATGTGAGAAAATCTTTTGTGAAATCTAAACCAAAATTTTTCAAAAACCATCGGTGTTACTTACCTTTTTCCCAAATCAATTAAGTAAAAGTAACAAGCATATAATGTAATGAACGAATACATAAATCAATTTTAGAGAACTTGTGATCAAGCTTGGGAAAAGCATTCTCATGATCATTTTCATTTCCATCGCCGCAACCAAGTGCCATGATATGGAAATCCTAATTAAGACATGTTTGATGCCTCTTGCCATAAAGACACAAAATGATAGTTTCACATTTGTTCATGAACTTAAGAAAAAAATGCATACTGATTTAAAGTACGTTGAATCCCTTGAAAAAGAAATTGACAAACTTGAATATAATAAAGTAGAATTTTCAAACATGTATGATATACTTTTGCAAGAATGTGTGTCTAATGATGTTATGTGTTCTTATTTGCACTCGTTATCTGATTTTGAGGTTCATGCTGAATTGCAATGCATATATGTTCATAAAGTGAAAGAATGTGAATGTCTTGCACAAAAGTTTTCTAAACAAACTGAATCTGTTAGTAAAGAAGTTTATACCGAGCTTTTACGAAGTTTTGCTAAATTAGAAAAACACTCGATTTCTCTTGAACTTGCTTTACAACAATGTAAAGAACAAATGAAAAATGACAAAGTTTGCAAAGAAATGGCATCAAATGTATTTAAAAAAGAACGTGAACAATATCATGAAATACAAGATTCGAAAGCTCAATTGCAAGACAAGAACATTGCTATAAGTGATCTAAAGAAACTCATTGAGAAATGCAAAGGAAAGTCCGTGGAAACTAAGTTTGATAAACCATCTATTATTCGACAACCAAATGCTCAAAGGATTCTAAAACCATCAGTTTTAGGCAAACCGACTCCTTTTTTCAGACTCTCTTGAGTGGAAAAGTTTTTCAACGACAAAGTTGGTTCCCAAAACTAATGTGTCAGAGGGTTTATCAAAACTAGTCACTACACAGATTTTGCCTCAAATTGCAAGGCAAGCTGTAAGAAACACAAATGTGATTAAACCATGCATGTATCGAATTGACACTAAGACAATACAAACTAGAGCACCTTAGTTGCCTTAGACTTTTATGAATACTAATCCTCACGTGTCTACCTATACAAGAGTAATTCACAAAATTAATGTTAGCAGACCACAGCTTAGGAGCACTCAAATGACAGATAAGGTCATGCTAAACAATAGTCAAGTGAAGTTTAAGAAGACTGAAGTATAAGATCACCATGTGAGTTCTAGTATCTCTAATAAAAAAAAGTCTGTAACTGCATGTAATGACAGTTTAAAATCCAAAACTTCAAATGTTAATGTTGTTTGTACTACTTGTGGAAAATGTGTGTTTAATTCAAATCATGATGCTTGTGTTTCTAAATTCTTGAATGACATAAATGCTAGAACTAAGAAGCCTAAAGTAGTGCCTATTAGTACTAGACAACCTAAAAGTCAAGCGAACAAATCTGTTTCAACACCCCTTAAGAAAACAATTGCATCAGAATCCATTATCCATAAATCCAAGAGTTACTATAGGATGCTGTATGAGAAAACTAGTAAGGCATGGAAATGGTGGATAGAACAACAATGCACATCAGGATATAAATGGGTTCCTAAGACAAAAATGAAATGGGTGCCTAAAGTTAGGAATGAAAATGTGGACAAGAGAGTTAGTTTTGCTATAAATAATGCATCTAGGATAACTAATGTCGTGAAACTCACAAATACTTTAGGATCCAATTTGTCAAGTATTCCATCGTCCTCTAATTCTCTTGCAGAATGTTCAACTCATCCTATTCATTGTTGACTCTGGATGCACAAAGCACATGACGGGTAATCTAAAGCTGCTGTGCAAATTTGTTGAAAAATATCTAGGTATCGTTCGTTTTGGCAATGATCAATTTGCTCTAATTCTTGGTTATGGAGATTTGGTTCAAGAAATTAACACGATCAAAAGGGTTTATTACGTCAAAGGCGTCAATCATAATCTCTTCTCGGTTGGTCAATTTTGTGATGCGGATTTCGAGGTTGCTTTTTGGAAATCTACTTGTTTTGTTAGAGATCTTTAGGGAAACGATTTACTCACTGGTAATCGTGGATCTGATCTCTATATAATTTCTCTCCAAGAAACGAATTCATCAACTCCAATCTGTTTCATGGCTAAAGCCTTACCAACTCAAGCATGGTTATGGCATTGAAGACTTTCTTATCTTAACTTCAACTACATTAACTTTCTTTCAAAGATGGATGTCGTGATTGGTTTATCAAAAATGAAATATGTCAAGGATCAACTATGTTCCTCTTGTGAAGTGAGTAAAGCAAAAAGAAGTTCATTCAAGATAAAGGTTGTTCCAAGTTCGAAAGGACGACTAAATTTGCTTCATAAGGACTTATGTGGTCCGATGCGGGTTGCTAGAATAAATGGGAAGAAATACGTTCTGGTAATTGTAGATGACTACTCTAGATATACTTGGACTCTATTCCTAAGATCCAAGGATGAAACACCAAAAGTTCTAAAAGATTTCTTCAAGATGGTTCAATGAAATCTTCAAGCCCCAGTAATTTCTATTCGAACTAAAATAGGTACATAGTTCTTAAACAAGACACTACATGCTTTCTTTAAAGAAGAAGGAACTGAGCATCAAAATTCTACTCCTCGAACACCTGAACAGAACGGCGTTGTCAAAAGGCGAAACCGTACTTTGGTTGAGGTTGTTCGAACGATGCTTTCAGCTTTTAAACTTCCTTTATTCTTTTGGGCTGAAACAATTGCAATCGCATTGATATCCTCAAAACAAATCTATCATCATCTCGACACATGAGAAGACTGCATATCACATCATCAATGATAGAAAACCTTCAATTCGACACCTTCACATCTTTGGTTGCACCTGTTACTTAACCAGAGATGGTGAAAATCTTGACAAGATGAAAGAAAAAGAGGATCCGTGCATTTTGGTGGGTTACTCCACCCAGTCTAAGGGATATCGAGTTTAAAACAAGAGAACTCAATTAGTAGTTGAATCCATACATCTCCAGATATAAAGAGATCAAGAGATTTAATCTGAACGTTTAGTTTGTTGATAATAACACTTTCACAAGAGCCTCGATCCCTAATACAAAAAAGGCGTCAGATTTATGACAACTCTAGCCCCCCGTCCCCCAACAAACAAAATGTTTCTTCCTTCCACAAATACAACAGCTACCGTCACAACAAGAGTTGGATCTTCTATTCGGTCCTTTGTAGATGAATTCTTCAATGCAGGTACTTCAAATGTCAACTAGTCTTCTTCTCCCACCGGCAATTCTAAACAGCAAGACACACCACCTATAATGAATATTAAATCTTCAACAAAACCGACAACTCCAACAAATGCTAATGCTGAGGAAAACAACGATAATCAAGCAGAAGATTCACAGGTTCAACAAGATGAATTTTGTCAATCCTTTTTGTATACCGGTACGAGAAGTTGCTGAGTCTTCCTCATGCAATATTGATAATTTAAATATGCATACCTTCTATCAACCACACGATTCTAAATACCGATGGACAAAAGATCACTCGCTTGAACAAGTTCATGGAAATCCATCCAAGCCAGTGCAAACAAGACGGCAACTAGCAACAGATCCTGAAATGTGTATGTTCGTGCTCATCGTGAGTACTACTGAACCGAAAACCATTAAGGAGGTAATAGCTGATTCTGCATGGATAGATTCAATACAAGAAGAGCTTCATCATTTTGACAGACTCCAAGTCTGGGAACTCGTTGACAAACCATTTGACAAGGACATCAAGCTAAAGTGGTTATGAAAGAACAAAAAGGATGAAGACCAAACTGTAATTTGCAATAAGGCACGACTTGTAGCTAAGGGTTATGCTCAGGAAGAGGGTATTGATTTCGAGGAATCATTTGCTCCAGTTGCTCGCTTGGAAGCTGTTCGGATTTTCGTCGCATATGCTGCGCACAAGTCTTTTCCAATTTATCAGATGGACGTAAAAATGACATTTCTTAATGGTCAATTAAAGGAGGAGGTTTATGTTGCACAACCAAATGAGTTCGTTTATCTTGATCATCCAGAAAAGGTTTACCGCTTAAGGAAAGCTCTATATGGATTGAAGCAAGCTCCAAGAGCCTGGTATGATGAACTTTCAAATTTCCTAATGTCCAAAGGTTTTACTAAAGGTACAATTGACCCTACTCTATTTACAATAATATACGGGGAGGACATTCTA
>BQNB010059843.1:1933-37159 GCA_026074375.1 Tanacetum coccineum | reverse complement strand
TGAAATGGCTACTGTGATGCTGCACTCTAGGAAAAAGGTGAATAGAACTTGTTTTGTGATTTTCCTTCTTAATGGCTACTTTATTTTCCATTAGTTACTACATTATTTACATTTTCCTTCTTAATGGCTACTGTATGATCTGCTAGTCTGGAACCCAAACCAGTCCATGATTTTTGTAATTTTGATCCAGGATATCTAAGACCGAAATCGACCAAAGTACACCTAAAAACTGACCTGAAACCCATTTGGTTTTTTTCGTTCTGGCTAATCAACACATTTCGGTTTTGCTTATGTTCATTTTTGACCCGATGCTCAGCCCTTGTCACAAAAGAACATACCAGGTCAACCCGACCCAACCTATTTTACCTATGTCCAATTTGACCCGTTATTAAAGTATGATACATTTGACACATGCACCCATTCAACACATAACCTGTAACACCCCCAAAAATGCGATACGCAGCGGAATACAACGATTTGGGTGCTACTTCATAATACAAGCACATGAGTCCCAGTAAACGCTTAAAGATACGTTTATATGACAATTTCATTCAGTTTTAAAAGAAAATAGCAGAGTTACAAGATAGGTCCCAAACTATACAAGTCATCTTACGACTTCATTTCAAAAATGTTTCATTAATTTATAACCATATGTTCACCGAGCCTTCATTCTTGATATCCGCGTTCCGTCCCATCCAAACTATCTTCATACCAAAACCTGAGAAAAACATGCTTAAAGAGGTCAACATAAAGTTGGTGAATTCATAGGTTTATATAAATGTATAATCCAGGACCGCAAGACTTTCCCCGTGATGTTACAACATATGCCAACAATCACAAAACCAGATTACTGTTGCACTAAGCTCATGACACTGAAGCTCAACCTATATTTGCTATTTTAGCAGTTATTTTGCCCGTACAGATGTTGTAACCCGCAACATCCAAGTCCGACATGGTCAACGTTCGTTCCCGGTGATAGCTAATCACCCAAACGAGGAGGTTAATCCCAATAGATCTATTTATATCATTCGCGCTCACATAATGCAATTAACAACTACATCTATACAATTGACAGTTCATGAATATGGGCTCAGGAGGGTTATCGCTACTTAGGCAAACACATAATCAATATACTTTAAACACTTGCGTCCGATTTGTAAAACAAAGCATGTTTCTCACCCCAAAACTTGTAAATCAATAATTGTAAAACATGGGGCTATGAACTCACCTCGAGTGGGTAAACTGATAACAAAATATCCCAAGTAAAAACGCGTCACAGTAACGCCCGAATGCAACCTAGTTAATATAGGTTGAATCAGTATTCAAGTACGTTGTCTAACAACTATCATATATAATCCTATATAGTTATCATCATAATATCGTTCGGGCTATCATAATTAAGAGGTCATGACATGACGTACGAGGAGTTAGGACACTTTAAATCGTAAATCCAACAACTCGTCAATACGCCATCCGAAGAGGCCTCATTATGAAATTCCCTAGTAATATAGCACTTTGATAACTACTAACATATATATATATATATATATATATATATGCATACATACATATATGTGATTGAGAAATCCACTTGCGTGTCCTAACCTTAACACTTAGCATATTTTATATACTATTTGCCATTCGATCCCATACTATTTTATATTTTTCCTTTTTAGAATCGACCAACGGTCTCAAAAATAGTTACTTACGATAGTTTATTAACCGATATGTTTTTATTAATCAAAAACATCTTCACAACCCGTGAACGTTTATTAAAGTCTTCATTGACTTTTACGTTTGACTTTTATAAAATATATATTTATTTTCTAAGTCTGATCCGACCAAAACGCCCTACTAGATCACATTTTCTCGACTCTGGGTTCTAATTGAACTTATGGAACGAGTATTCGAACAACTTTCTAGTTTTAGTCCAAAACTCCGGAACACCAACAGAAATGACAAACTGCCTACCAGTTTCAGCCGGAAAAAATAGTATTACAGAAAAACGCATTACCGGGTTTGCGTTTATGACCCGTTATATAAAAGCGTTTTTACTATCTAGAGAAACCTCGCGGAGAAGTAAAACGTCATTTTGAACAACTTTCCAGTTTTGTCCGAGACCCGAAACTCGACCGAAATGGGTGAAAACGCACTCGCATCAAGTCTGATGCCGTGGTAATTACTCAAAATCAGATTTCTTGCCCCACGCTTTACGACCCTGTTATCACTCGCTTTAGACTTAAAGAACACCATAAGAGGGATAGTAAAGCGACCTCCGAACGATTTATTGTTTCGGCCGAAGGCGAAACGGACTCGAAAAGTGATCCCGAATCGTAGCTTTAAAATCTGGACAGCAAGCGCCTATTACTAGTGCCGAGTTTTTATATTAAGGATATATATCTCGTTTTTGCCATAACTTTTTCGTTATTAGGAGTTACAAGACGATCCTTATATGGAAACGATCGTCTAAGCAAGCTCTACCATATTTCAAAGCCTAAAATCAGATTTACCAATTTCTCGATCCTCGTTTGGCGTGCCAAACTTTCTGCTCACAGTGAGCTTAGTTACCAAACCACGCCAAAAAATTCCGTTTTTGACCCAAAAATCTCATCAAAACTATGTCAATATAGCCGATAATTTATACTTAGCCACTTAATCTTCTTTATATCGAATATAACTAGACGCCGCAAGGCTTCAAACCGATTTCATCACATATGTGACATATTTATGTAAATCAAATTCAATAATGAATGAGATAAATTGAAAATAGACATAAAGTAAGTGAAGATACTTTTGGCTATTATGAGCAAAGTCGGAACCAAAAGGCAACACGTTCTCGTCCTTCTTGGCCCTTAGCCGCGGCTCACCCTCAACCGACCCGAACCAAAACCAACTTTAATCAACCAAGCAACCCATATTACTTTCAAAAGAAATATAAACAACACACCCTTTGTGGTGTCTTGCTGTCTTGTGCTATGCTGGGTGTCTGAACCCAAAAGAAGGAGAGAAGGAAGGAGAGAAAACAATTACCACTTGGTTTCTCCCTTTTTATCTTTGGTTCATATAATCTTTTTTAGTGATGATAGAATTGCTCATTACCAAGTTCAAAAATCCAACCAAAAAAAATGGGTATGTTGGGTGGTGTGTTATATATTCGGCAGTAGAACCAAAAGCCAAAGAAGAAAGAAAAATGATTTTCTTTAACATCTAAACTTTTATATAAATTACAAAACATCTATAAATATATCTTTTAGATATTTTGTTCTCTAATATCTAGTTAATTTAACGCGAGCTTTGGGCCAAAGTCGAGAAATAAATAATGCCATGTTCATAAAATGATATTTTTTGATCATAAGAATATAGCGAGGTCACGTCTAAATTTAACAAAGCTCGAAACGATTAACGATCGCGCGTGCGGTCAAATGTCGACTCGCGAACCGCAATATAAAAAAAATTATCGAATCTTCTCCAAATTTTTCATAATTAAAAGTCGAAAATATTTATATATCGACAAATAAAATTTTCTAAATGTCGACCACTCGCTCACGGAAAACTCGTATAAAATAATAATTACGAAGAACGGGCACGCGATCGTTCGTACAATGACCAAAACACGGCGGTGTTATAGATCTTCCACCCGTAAATGAGCAGTGTCCTCAAGGCTCTAAGATGCGGCACTGACACGTGTGCGTCTTTGTGAAGAGAGGTGAATAATTTCTTTCTCAAATGGATCCATTGCAGTTCTCATGTAAACTCAGGGCCCCCTCCTGTGTTTTCGCCTAGGAGTTCCATCAACTTTAACTATCGCGGGACACACTTTGCAACTCAACGTCTAGACTTCTCTCGATCCATGCTCTTGGCCGCGCTCTTCTTTTCATTGGTGTAAGCATAGATGTAAGGCTCATTTTAGTTTTATAGATTGGCTTAAAAACCCTCATCTTATTACCTTATAATTTCTAGCTTCTTGCTAGTTTTTTTATAAAATTCCGCCGTTCAAAAAAAAAATATATCAATTCTACAAAACTGCTTGGTAAATTAGTGTACTATGTGAATAGTTGGAAAATTATTGTCCTATAGTTGGAATGATTAAATTAAATGGATTGGCTTATTTATCGATCAAATGTTATACGATAATGATCTTAAAAAATTAATCAAAGATTTCACATCAAAAAAGGCTAGAAAGGTAAATTTCATATAAACAATTTTTCGGCAAATAACTTAGTACAAAGGTCCCATTTCAAAGCTTCGTTTTAGGCCTCCGTGAAGGTTGAACCGTTCCTGATTGAGACTTATTAAACAAGTCAAATGCATAGTCATTTTCTATGTTTATAAAGTTTTCAAACCATGTTAAATAACGAGTGATAAGGAGGTTGCACGTTGCGGCGAGACGCTTTAGAATACATGCATTTGATATGCACGACGTTCGCTAATACGTTCGTGAACAACAAAAATATGAAACACAACTTATCACAAGAGTTAAACAAACTCATTAACAATGTACAAATAAAAGAACTATATTTAGATATTGTTCAACAAGATAATTTAAACCTTTACATACAAATAAAGTTAAATAAAATGTTAGACGAGACGGAACATAACTCATATCCGCTATTTCTACTAATAGCAAATCATAGGAAACATGACTTTGTACGGACTTTGATACCTAAACGACTTGGTTCTAACAGACGTAAAAGTGAAACAAAATAGCTAAAAGTCAAACGACGTCATCTTTTTTCAAACAGAAGTATTTCATCTTGAGTGAACTTGTGCATAGACATCCTCCTCAAGAGTCTCAAACCTTTATATAGGACGCACCTCATTTAACATGCTACAAATCTTATCGGCAATCTCCAAAAACATAGCTTTAAAGGCTATCGTTAAAGGTCCCAGAAAATAATAACACAGGATTTTAACATCTTACATGACATGCAAGTTCTTTGGAATTTTTTTAAAGAAAATCTGTATTTGTTAGGATTCAAATGTACATATGTGTAGAAAGTTATAAGCAACATTTCGAGAAAAAAGCGGCAACTCCAGACTAACAAATTCCCACCCCATGACCCCATCCCCCTTCCCCCCTCCAAGATGGGTCTAGTCTAGTGTGCATTTATTTCTAATCTATTAGAATACATTTATCATTAAACATCAAACTTTTAGAATTGGTAAAACTCCATTGAAAGGCTAATTGATTTCCTTGATTGTTATTGATAACAACTATCCTATATATAGGCTACAAGAGAACATTCTAGAATGATTACCATGAGCTTAGGCCCAATACAAATTATTGAATAATAAATGTCTTGACTAATAAATGTCTTGACTTGACTAATAAATGTTTTGACTTGACTTGAATGTTTGAATGTTGACTTGACTTTCAATGTTGACTAATACGCCCCCGCAGTTGGAGCGGGAGGAGGCTGTACGCTCAAACTGGAGCGAAAATCTTCAAACAAAGCTGAGGGAAGACCTTTGGTGAAGATATCAGCATACTGAAAACGAGATGGAACGTGAAGAACCCGAACATGACCAGCTTTAACCATATAACGAACAAAGTGTATATCAATCTCAATATGTTTGGTGCGTTGGTGTTGAACCGGGTTGGCTGACATATAAACTGCACTAACGTTATCACAGTAAACCAGAGTAGCTGTCAAAAGAGGAGAGTGTAACTCACGAAGGAGATTATGAATCCATGCAGTTTCTGCAACAACATTAGCAACACCCTGGTATTCTGCTTCAGCACTAGAGAGAGAGATGGTGTGTTGACGTTTAGTAGACCACGACAAAAGGTTATCACCTAGAAACACACAATAACCGGAAGTAGACCTGCGGGTGGAAGGGCAACCTGCCCAATCAGTATCAGTGTACCCAACTAAAGATGTAGTAGCGAAAGCATATAACTGAAGACCAAGCTCCAGGGTGCTCTGAAGATAGCGCAGGATACGTTTGAGAGCAGCAAAGTGTAGCTCCCTCGGATCATGCATATAGAGACAGACCTGTTGAACTACAAAGGACAAATCTGGGCTAGTAAAGGTAAGATAGTGGAGCCCCCCTGCAAGACTACGGTATAAAGTAGGATCCTATACAGGAACGCCACCCGGACCTAATTTGGAGTCAGTTTCAATTGGTGTCCGAGACGGGTTACAATTAACCATATGAGCTCGCTCAAGAAGCTGACGAGGATACTTCTTCTGAGACAAAAATAACCCTGTAGGATGACGAACAGTAGAGATGCCAAGAAAATAATTAAGTGCCCCGAGATCGGTCATATCAAACTCTTTATGCAAAGAGTCTACAATCTGCTGAAGTAGAACTGGAGAAGAAGCTGTGAGGATAATATCGTCCACATATATAAGTAAATAAGCAACCTGAGAACCCTGTGTATATATAAACAATGAAGAATCACACCGACTAGGAGAAAAACCAGCCCGAGTGGCATAACCTGCAAACCGCTGGAACCAAGCACGAGGTGCCTGTTTCAAACCATACAAAGACCTCTGCAAAAGACATACATGATTAGGATAACGAGAGTCAACAAAACCAGGGGGCTGATGCATATACACTGTCTCAGATAAATCACCGTTAAAAAATGCATTCTTAACATCAAGTTGGTGAATAGGCCACTGTCGAGACACAGCAAACAACTGGACTAAATGTCTCATCAAAGTCAACATCGTGTTGCTGATTACTACCGTTAGCAACAAGTCGAGCCTTATAACGACTCAAAGTACCGTCAGCATGAAATTTATGCTTAAATAACCACATAGATCGAACCAAGTTAACATCAGACGGCCTTGGAACAAGAATCCAAGTACCATTTTTAACTAACGCATTATACTCATCATACATAGCATTACACCAATTAGGGTCTTTTAGAGCAATAAATGGAGATTTGGGAATAGGAGAGAGAGAGAGATGAAGTGTGAAGAGAAAGACGTTCGATGGGTTTGACAATACCCAATTGAGACCGTGTGATCATGGGATGAGTGCGGGGTGGTTCATTAACTGGGTTGGTATTGGTTTGTGGATTTGGTGGATCGAATATGGGTGGTGGCAGCGGATTGTTTTGGGTTTGGGTTTGAATGTTGTTTGGTTCGTGACTAGTGGGCTGGTTGGTGGGGAAAGTTGGGCCTGGTGAATTTGGGCCGGTGTGAGGAGGACTTTGGGTTGGATCGGTAATTGGTGGAGCAGTTGGGATGCTCGTTTGGTGTGGGATGTTTGTGGAAGGATTAGGAAGTTTGGATGCAAGAGAAGTGAGGAGGGGTGAACGTTGAGTATCGAGGAAGGTGTAAGAAGGTGGCGAGGAAGGTGTCATAGATTTGTAAGGGAATTGTGTTTCGTCAAAGGTGACGTGTCGGGAGAGAATAATTTTGTTTGTCTCGAGGTTAAGGCAACGAAAACCACGATGATAGGCGGGATAGCCTAAAAAGATACATGGTGTGCCACGCGAGGCAAGTTTATGAGGTGAGTGAAGATAAGGGTAGCATAGACATCCAAAGATGCGAAGGTGCGAGTAATTGGGTGGTTTGTTGAAAAGGCGTGTGAAAGGTATATCGTTATGGATTGCGGTAGATGGTAAAAGGTTTAGGAGATAGGTGGCCATATGGAGGGCTTTGACCCAAAAGGTAGGGGGAGGTGTGCTTGAAAGAGAAGAGTAAGAATGGTATTATTAATTGTTCGTATCATTCGCTCCGCCTTGCCATTTTGTTGGGAGGTTTTTGAGCAAGAGAATCTAAATTGAATGCCATTTTTGGCAAAAAAAAAGGGTGTAAAGTCGGTTATTATCGAACTCACCGCCATGATCACATTGGAATTTTTTAATTTCACATTTAAATTGATTTTTAACATAGTTGCGAAAATGCAAAAATTCATCAAACATGTCAAATTTAGAACGAAGAAGATAAATTCATAGAAAATGAGAGAAATGATCAAGAAATAAGACATAATATTTAAAACCACTAGAACTAATAATGGGAGATGTCCATAAATCAGAATGAATAATATCAAAACAATGTTCGACAATAGAATCTGAACTATGAAAGGGAAGCTTCACATGTTTTCCAAGTTGGCAAGCGTGACAAATATGTGAAGATTTTTCTTTATTACATAAAATAAAACGACTAAAGACAAGCGAACGTAGCACTTGATCATCCAGATGTCCGAGGCGTTGATGCCACGTGGAGGCACTTGTCGAGAGAAAAGCAATGGGAGAAGTTGATGGCTTGGTAACTGGATAGAGATCGCTCGAGCTGTCACATCGAAGGAGGATATGACGAGTCAAGTAATCCTTCACAGAAAAACCAAACGCGTCAAATTCAATAGTATAATTATTGTCCCTAGTGAACTAACGAACAGAAATGAGATTTTTAATTATATTGAGGGTTACAACATTATGAAGATGAAGTGGGCGATGATGGGAAGGAATAATGCTATGGCCTGTGTTGGCGACGGGAATAGACTTGCCATCATCAACGTGAACAGATGAAAATAAGCGTTTATCAAAAATGATACTTAAATTACTTGCATTAAAATTTAAATGAGAAGAGGCACCTGTATCCATGTGCCAAGTCGGGTCTTGCAGCGGCATAGTGCTAAACGCACTTGGTAAAGTAGTAGGTTGGGATGCATAAATAGCCGGAGCAGGACCAAGTATACCTTGACCGGGATGCGGCAATCTGTAATGCTTTTGTGGTGTAAACTGTTGAGCAACATTAGTCTTGTAGGCCACATATTGGGCTAGGGTACAGGTGAACATATTGAAATACAATCGGAGATGATTTGAGATTACAGTAGTTGAGAGATATAGAGAGAACTTAGGGAGATGGTCGACTTTTTAGAGAGAAATTAGGAGAGGATCGGTTTTTGCTCTGATTACCATATTGAAAGCTAATTTTATTCCTTGATTATCATTGATAACAACTATCCTATATATATAGGATACAAGAGAACATTCTGGAATGATTACCATGGGCTTAGGCCCAATACATATTAATGAATAATAAATGTCTTGACTAATAAATATCTTGACTTGACTTGAATGTTTGAATGTTGACTTGACTTTCAATGTTGACTAATACATGAAAGATAAAACAATGATAATTGGTGAGGGATAAGCCGCAAAAGTAATGACGCATGGACAATTATCGTTGCGAGCGAGAAAGTAGAAAAAAAAGTTACCTAACATTGACACTAAATAGATGATTGTTGGAAACTAATAAAGATAGTTCGGTGGCTGTGAAACTGTCTTCTGTTACTTCGTCTCTTCGTCGTCCAGTTAGAGGTGGGTCTGAAAGTTCGCAATTATCTCTCCTACAAGAGTACATAGAAGGGACGATTTTGTCTTCGTTGGAGGATAGATGGGTTTGGGACTTAAATGGGAAAGGTGTCTTTTGTGTCAAATATAACAATCCGTATTTTTGATCAATGTACGACGCTATTAAATTCACTATTTATTTTTTTCTCGTACGCGTTCTCTTTTAATTTTAATCGATACGTTAAATCGCGTAAACTAAAAATCAACAATCAACGTAAACGGGCACCAAACAAATTAAAGTTTATGTCAAGCCATCATTATATTATTATTATGAAAGTAATAATCAACTTATTATGTTTTATTTTTATCGGTTACGTAAAACGTTTACGTTTCGCGATAAAATACGTTTAGGCATACCCGGAATCACCAAAACTTTTCTACGCTTCAACAAATACCCATGTTTATGCCCAATACCCAAAGTTTATTAAACTTTACCCAAGCAAACATTGTTAGTCATATGGTACATTAAATAAACTAACTAAAACCTATACATTACAAGTTATACATTTATAAATAAAACTACACATTTATTTACTTCAAGTTACACAAGATATTACCATAAAATATCAAAGCACATCATAAACCCCCTCCCCCCTTGATTTCGTGGGATAACCCCCACCTAAGGGGACCAAGAGCTCACTAGCATACCAACTTGAGTCTTGTACAACCTAGCTCATTAAGGCTTGTGTCCAAGACTTACAACATTGACCAAGACCCCCTAAAACCCTCCCCATGGTCCCCTTGACCTATTTCTACCCTTGGAGCTTAAGTCTTGACTTCCAAATAGTAACTTGGACTAGGATTGATATATATAAGCATGCACACTAGTTAGTTTTCTCACACATTCATTTCCTTAGCAAGAAAACTTCACAATTTCTCTCTTTCTCTTCTCCCTAGCCACGGCTTGAAAACAACATACACACCCAATCCATACAAATTTATTTACCACATATTAAAGTGATCAAACATCATATCTAAGGTACATCAAGGTGTTTTAATGACTTGGTTAAGCCTTTACAAGGATTGAAGTAAGAAAAGGAAGGATTAGGGTTTTATTGTGGATTAGGGTTTCTTGGTTGTGAAAGCTAGGGTATATAATCTAAACAAGGGTTTGGATTTGGTTGGTCATCATATTACATCATACTAAGGTTACCATTGTTTATCTTTGTCATATAATTCACGGTATGAGTTATATACGGGTTTATTTTTCATAGGTAATATATACAGAATATATTACATACTTTGCGTTCACTTTTCAATTTATTTATTTAACCAACCACCAAACTATTACCACTTGGAAATCTAAATCTTTTTCAACGTGTCGTGTTGACGTAACTATTCATCGGGAAACCCAAATATATTATCCTAGGCTAGTAGGTCTTAGCCGTTAAGTTAAGTTGCATCTTCTTGATTGAGCCGTTCTGGTTTTTCCGTTTGTGTTGCGCTTAATATGTGCAGTTCTGCAAATCGCTCTGCAACATCAATGTGAGTTCATAGCCCCATGTTTTACTGGTTTTAAATATATTTTTGGGGTGAGAACATGCTTTGTTTTACAATTGGACGCAAGTAACTTTGAAATACTTAATGTTTCGGATATTACATACCATGCAATACTTACTGTTTTGGATATTGCATACCATGCAATACTTACTGTTTTGGATATTGCATACCATGCAATACTTACTGTTTTGGATATTGTATACCATGCAATACTTACTGTTTTGAATATTGTATACCATGCAATACTTACTGTTTTGGATATTGTATACCATGCAATACACACTCTAAACAATTGCGGTCCTACACTCATACATTTTACAAACCTATGAATTCACCAACTTTATGTTGACCGTTTTAAGCATGTTTTTCTCAGGTTAATAAGGTACAAGAAACAAGGATACATTGGTGGTCTACATTGTGGAGTCATTTCTATAAAGATTTACGTGCATCACATTTTGGGGATATTTGTCATGTAGAAAAATCTTCGCATTTTCAAGAATGAACAAGTTTAGCCGTTGAGCTTTTGTAACAATAATTTATTAAATCCAATGTATCATTTTCAAACGACACGTTTAGTGGTCGTTCTCTCATGTCTTGTGCAATGTTATTATGAAGTAACGCTCCCGGATCCTTATTCCGCTGCGACCCATTTTGGGGGTGTTACAGATTGGTATCAGAGCACTGGTTATAGAGAACTAGGTTGCATATTTTACCCTAGACTATAACCGTTTTCGCAAATATTGCATCACAACAAACATTTTCAAAGTGCATACACACTACTTGCTTACTTGCTTAGGTTACTTGTTACCTTAAGTGCTTACATGACATACATATATATAATATATATGCTTGCATTCCTTTTGCGTATATCGTACGCTTATTTATATAAGAGTTGTTATATTAATACTTCATTTATACCTCAGACAGTGTAAGTTACACAATGGTCTCATCTTACTTCTTAGATATTATGAGTTTCACATTGGTCTCATTTCGTTCTTAGACATTGTCAGTTACACAATGGTCTCATCTTACTTCTTAGATATTGTGAGTTTCACAGTGGTCTCATTTCGTTCTCAGACATTGTAAGTTAAACAATGGTCTCTAAGAATATTATTTTCTTCATAACTTTATACAATATCGTATTACACGGAGGCCGTCATAATTTTGTTTACATGGAATTATGTATGAATCTAAGTATTACAAGTCTTGTATGGGCGGGACTTGTAATATGAGGATTGATATGATAATTGTTATGTTAACAAAACCCGTCACAGTTCTATTTACATAGGATTACGTATGAATCTAAGTATTACAAGTCTTGTATGGGCGGGACTTGTAATAGGAGAATTGATATGATAATCGCTATGTTGACTCGTTCATAGAGACCTTTACCTTGTTTACTCTAACCGAGTGCTCATTAACTATCTTGAACTCTAGGTCGATATTCCTTGGTAGTTTTACTCCCCGCCTTCGAAGACGAGTTTTAAACACTCGCCCCATACTCATTAGAAGTACATGCATCGTCATGTTATCCATCGCCTTGAAGGTTATGTGAGTACGCGTATTGCATCGGAAATTATTAAGTAGGATGATTTATAATCTCTTTATTTGAAAGGATTGGGACGCCTCTTCAGTTAAATAAAGAAATTGTAAATCCCCGAACCATAAGTTTATCATTTCTTACTTACATAAATTAGGACGCTCCTTTATGTAAGTAATGAATTATAAATGAGTGGGCTTAATGGTATCCAATATGACACGAGTATGAACTCGAACCCGATAATCACCGGAATCCGTTAAAAAGGTTTAGAAGCACAATAGTGTCTTGCCACTCCGCAGAAATCTTAAGGCCTCGCTTGGAACTACCTTATCTCATTCTTAAGTTATTACTTTTGCCGTTGCTAATCCTCGCGATCATGAACTGTTTGTGGAGCTAACCGACTTGTGCACGCTTGAACTAATGGAGTTGATTTATCTTCGAACTAACGACTAAGTACCATATTCCGCCGTCTATCACATAAGCTCTCCCGCAAGCTCCTCCCATTTGTTAAACTTTATTCTAGGGATATTGTTTCTCGAATGTCTCAATCTCTGCATCCCATCACCATTTGTTATAGTTATTATCGTTATGGTTGCTGTTGTTGGGTCCTGGAATGGTCTCAACTTGTAAAACTTTATCCAATAGGTAATGCAACCCCCCTTAAACCAGATAAACACCTATCGACGAAAGAGATAGTCGAACTATTCATTTCGGGCCACTAGTACGAAGGCTTAGGTCGCGAAACATCCTAGTACTACCAAGTAAGTTGAATACTTACATCCATAAGCCTCATTGAAGTGAATCATCGAACATTACAGATATCATAAACGAGACTCCGTCTTAAGACATTTAAAAACCTTATACAATCAGACTCACGCGACTACACTTTTCTCCTTGACGCTTTCACTATTAAGAGACTTTCCTTATAACGCGTGTATATTATTCATAAGACATGTAGTGATATTGTTTTTAAGATACCTATTTTGATGGATTAAGTATCCTGGTCAAACCTAGCCAAAATTTTTGGTATATTATGAAGTGTCGGAACATCGAATTTTGCTGAATAAAGTTATCAGCGTATTGTTTAGAACTGGTTTATTAAATCTTAAATCCTTTCTTAGTCACACAATCGGTTAACACAAATTAAATCTCGGGACGAGATTTCTTTAAGGGGTAGGTACTGTAACAGAAATGTCCTCACTCTCTGCATCCCATCACCATTTGTTATAGTTATTGACGTTATGGTCGCTGCTGTTTGGTCCGGGAGCGGTCCCAGCTGGTACAACTTTATCCAATAGATAATGCAACCCCCCTAAACCAAGTAAACACCTACCGACAAAAAAGATAGTTGAATATTCATTGGGCCACATAGTACGAAGACTTAGTCGCGATACATCCATAGTACTACCGAGTAGGTCGAATCTTACAACCACTTAGCCTCGGCTGTTATTAATCATTTTAACAATACAATTATCAGAAACGAGACTCTGCCTTAAACATTTATAGCGCGTTTATATCAATCATGGAACTTGTAGCGATATGTTCATGTAATACCTATTCTGAGCACCGGTCATGGGCGTGGTGGCTGCGACGATTTTCTTGAGTGGTATTCTGAATTTAAATCACAATAATACAATACACGTGGGATTTCAAGCGATCACTACACAGGGGAGAGATATAACGGCATTGAGTCATAAGACCTATAATGATTTTTTTTAGATACCCATTTTGACGGATTAAATATCCTGGTCAAACCTAGCCAAAATTTCTGGTACATTGAGAAGTGTCGAAACACCTAATTTTTGCTGAATAAAGTTATCAGCGTTTTGTTTAGAAACGGTTTATTAAATCTTAAATCTTTTCTTGGTTACACAAACGGTTAACACAAATTTAATCTCGGGACGAGATTTCTTTAAGGGGTAGGTACTGTAACATCCGACAATTTTTGCAATTTTAAATAACTATTTTGCCCTTTGACTTTTTGGGTCTGATTTGACTTTTTGACTTTTGGTATTTTATTGTCACATAAAAGCAATTACCGCGTAACCGGTAAAATTTTCAGAACATATTTTAAATAATAAATCATATTTATTATTACATCTCTCATGTGCAAAGTTACATCTCTCATGTGCAAAGTTATTTCTAGCTTACTCAACTTGAAAACGAAAAAGATATATGCTATTTCTAAGCTGACGTATCAAAAACGAACCCCTAAATCACGTTTTCACAGCTCGGACTCTAAAGCAATTTGATGTAAAACGATATTTCGGACAACTTTTTAGTTTTACCCGAGACTTGAAAACAAGCAGAAAAGGGCTAAAACAGCCTCGCAAAATTTTTGCGCAGCAGCACACAAGCGTACCGACACCAAACAAAATAATTTAATTTATTTTTAAGTATCATCTCTCTCACTATAATAATTTTCCGATGGGGTTTTCTGGCGCCCCCATATTATCCGGCGACCTCCGGTCGCCGCCGCCATCTTTTCCGGCAACTTTTTCCGGCCAAACTCCGACGAACCCAAAAGTTATAAAATATATAGATCTACCAGATCTACTACCTCACTCGCCGCCACGCGCCATATCCACCACTAACCACCGATGCCGCCACCACAACAAACACCACCGTCGCTGCCATCCTACGCCGCACCCACCAGCCACCACCTCCACCTCCATCTCCACGTCATCATCACCGTCGCATCATCATCATCTCCGAAACCACCACCACCTTCAGGCGCCACCCACAAGGGTGCGTGTGGTTTCTCTGCCTCATCAAAAGGGTGCGTTTAGTTTTCTTATAAGCACCAACGAGGGTGCGTTGGTTTTATTCTCAGCCGACTAAGGTACGTGTGGTTTTATAAACCCCTCCAAGGGTGCGTTTGATTAGTCTTAAGCACCAACAAGGGTGCGTTGGGTTCGACAGTAGCACCAAGGGTGCGTTTGGTTTCGATAAACACCACAAAGGGTGTGTTTTGTTTGGTTCTCAGCCGTTAGGGTGCGTTGCTTTTGTGTTTCATCAACAAAGGGTGCGTTTGGTTGGACCGAAACAACATAGGGGTGTTTGTTTCGTGTTTAGCAGCCCAAGAGGGTGTTTGGTTTTAACACCACGAGGAGTGCGTTTGGTTGCTCTAAACCGCATAAGGGTGCGTTTGGGTTGGCTAAAACACCCAAAGGGTGTGTTTGGTTGTGCAGAAAACCCATAAGGGCATGTTTGGGTGAGCAGGAAAACCATAAAGGGGTGTTTGGGTGAACAGAAAACCAACCAGGTGAGTTTGGGTTAACAGAAACACCTAAAGGGTGCGTTTGGTTGTGCAGGAACGCACTAAGGGTGCGTTTGGTTTGACTATTTAACAATAAGGGTGCGTTTGGTTTAACATAAACAACCAAGAGGCGTTTGGGTTACAGGAAAACCAATAAGGGTGCGTCGGTTTTTATATTTAAAATAAATATAAATCGACTAATAAATTAATCGTAAGTTTTATAAATAGCATACCGATATAATGGTGGTTTAAATGTTAAATAAATATGATATTTATAATTTTTGTTTAGTTTAAGATATAAATATATATTTATATAATATATATATATATTAATAATATATATATATATATATATATATATATATATATATATATATATATATATATTTAAAACACGCGGGTGTTTACAATATTGATTTGGTTTATTAAGAGGAAAAACATTAAATCTTATAAATATGGAAACGTTTATAAACGAATAGATCATGCCGAAAAATCTATAAACTACTATACTTAATAAATTTCATTATAATTTCTATTATCTTAGAAACCCGATAAAAGGACGAAGTTATATAGTTTTAAGATTATTGAATTGTATTATACAATAACCTGACAAACGAACAAAAATTATACTTTTATAATGAGAAAACCCCCCCCCCAAAACCAATTTTAGCAAAACAACACCCCCCCCCCCCCCCCCCCCCCCCCCCCCCCCCCCCCCCCCCCCCCCCCCCCCCCCCCCCCACCCCCCACCCCCCCCCCCCCCCCCCCCCCCCCCCCCACCCCCCCCCCCCCCCCCCCCCCCCCCCCCCACCCCCCACCACCCCCCCCCCCCCCCCCCCCCCACCCCCCCCCCCCCCACCCCCCCCCCCCCTATACAATAACCCGACAACAAATGAAAACTAAAATTTGACAAACGAGACAACAATTTTAGCTACGATCCGTCAATAAGACGAAAGATTAATTTATAAAATATTATTTTATAAATTTCTGACTAGAAGGTAAAATCATAACTTTTGTAAAAGCTTTACAAACATCGTTTGTTTAATTCATAACTTTAAGACGTGTGGCTACTTTTATGCAAGGACTTTTTATTAATTAAATTGGTGTCGAAATATTTTGTTTCAATTATTTTCTCGCGTTCCTTATATAATACCTGCAAAGTACTATATACTTCACATTAATCTTTGGATTGTTTATCTTCGTTATATAATTCATGGTATGAGTTATATAATTGTTTATTTTCCATATGTAATATATACGGAATATATTACATACTCTGCGTTACTTTTCGATTTATTTTATTTAACCAACCACCAAACTATTACAACTTGAAATATAAATCTTTATCAACGTGTCGCGTTGATGTACTCATCCATCAGAAAACCCAAGTACATTATCCTAGGCTAGTGGGTCTTAGCCGTTAAGATAAATCGCAACTTCTTGATCGAGCCGTTCCGGTTTCCGTTCGTGTTATGCTCAATATGTGCATTTCTACCAATCGTTCTACAACATTAATGTGAGTTTATAGCCCCATGTTTTACTTGTTTTACATATATTTTTGGGGTGAGAACATGCTTGTTTGCAAATGCATTTACATGGTTGATTACAAATTGGTTTACACACTCATTTACATAGCTCGCTATGGGATACATTACTTGACTTCATTTTTGGTCATGAATACATACTTTGCTTTTGAAATGATTACGGATTAGCTTAAGCGGATTGAACTGATAACAACAAGTTACTGCCCGGGTGTTCTTGGAGGGAACACCTACAAGGGGTACATTACTGCCCGGGTGTTCTTGGAGGGGACACCTACAAGGGGTACATTACTGCCCGGGTGTTCTTAGAGGGGACACCTATAAGGGGTACATTACTGCCCGGGTGTTCTTGGAGGGGACACCTGTAACGGGAGTACATATTCTTTTCATAAATGTCAGGTGTTCTTGGAGGGGACACCTGCGATAGGTACTCATTTGTGCATCGGTTTCATGAACTTAGAGTAATCATAATCACTGTTTTATACACACATGAACATTTGCGCGTTGTCTTGAATAAAGTGGCAATACATACTTTGAACAAAGGTGGTCCAACTATACATACGTTTTGGTGACTATTTGGGGATTTAAATGGTCATGCATGCTTTACAACTCTTGATTTCTAAAAATCATACATACATTTTGGAAGAACATTTAAGGATTTAAACGGTCATACATACTTTACGGATCTTTGGTTCAACATTTATATTTACAGAAACCTATGAACTCACCAACTTTATGTTGACATTTTTAAGCATGTTTTTCTCAGGTGAATTAGATGCTTGGCCTACTTGATATGCACTGGAGTCTAAATTTGACAAGATTTCATTCATGGATTTCTACTTACATACAAATGATCAAATCTCGTTGGGTTGTTTTCAAGCTTTTCATTGTGATGCAATTATGGGACAAATGTTATATCAATTTCAAGGAAATCAACGAGATTACTTTTCAAACGACACATTTAGAGGTCGTTCTCTTGTATCTTGTGCTGTTGTATTATGAAGTAACGCCCCCGGACACATTTCCGCTGCGACACATTTTTGGGGGTGTTACAGATTGGTATCAGAGCACTGGTTATAGAGAACTAGGTTGCATATTTTACCCTATACTATAACCGTTTTCACAAGCATTGCAACAAACAAACAATATTTTTTTTCAAAGTGCATACACACTACTTGCTTTACATGCTTACATTACTTGTTTGCATTAAATGCTTACATGACATACATATATATATATATATATAATAATAAAAATATATATATTATAATATACAATAAATATAATAAATTATATATATGATATAAATTATAATATATATAAATATATAGAATATATATATAATATATATACATCTATAATATACTTCCTCCTTTTTGCTTATAACGTACGATTATATATATAAGATTTAATAATATGTCTCATCTATCTATCTCATAAAATACCTATAAACTTTCAAAATCATCCCGACTTTACCAACGAACTAATTTTCGTTCCGACTACACCAACGTATTTGCTAGTTATGTGATAATATCACCAATATGACCGGCTGATTATACACGTCATATTTTTTTTAATTTTTTTTTCCAACTGTGATATTGATATTGCTTGTCCACATAAGACACTTATTCAACTCAGTTGACCCGATCCAATAAATATAACCGTTATAAGCCGATCCATTACACACAGTTAAAACACTTTTCTTTACCCCAATCCCCAATTTACCCACATAAACCCTAATTCCTTCCAGCGTGTACCTAAATACCTAGCCAATATTCTAGATTGGGGTGACGAATATGAACCAACAAACAATGAAAACAAGTTTTTGGGGTTAACCATCATCCCAACGCCTGAATCACAATCAAGTCTGTGCAGTGATGATGTGGTTGGAAGAGGAAGAACTGATTGTCTATGTAAAGATCAATGCTCTCTTAGATGTGTTAGACAACATATAACAGAAGCAAGAGATACTCTCAAGGGAAATATTGGTCGTGAACGATTCTTGGCCCTTGGATTTGATAACATGGGGGAGGTTGTTTCCTGCAAATGGACAGAAGAAGATGAACAGTTGTTTCATGATGTCGTGTACTCAAATCCCGCATCTTTAGGGAAAAAATTCTGGGATCATCTTGAAGAAACGTTTCCTTCACGGACAAACCAAGAAATCGTTAGCTATTATTTTAATGTTTTTGTGCTGCAAAGGAGAGCGGAACAGAACATATATGATCCAACTAATGCTGACAATGATGATGATGAGTGGCAGGGAAGTGACACAGATGAGGAAGAGGAGGAATTGTGTGAGAATGAGATTGAAAAGTATAGTTTGAGTATTAAGGATTCAATCTTTGACACTAAAGTTTATGATTTTCAAGAGGAATCGTGCACGTCTTTTGCATTTCAAGAACCAGAAATAAGTGATGTTAAAGTCGATTTCCGTAAATCATGGGCCACCCATGATTTTATCTTTGAATAATTAAAAAAAAAATTAATTAATTAAAAAATAATAATTTTGCCAGCGTGTACAAAAACCGCCACGGTGTCAGTAAGAATTTATCATATTGGTGATATTGGAACAATTTTAGCAAGTACGTTGGTGTAGTCGGAACGAAAATTAGTTCGTTTGTCAAGTCAAGACGATTTTGAAAGTTTGTAGGTATTTTATGGCTTTTACCCTGTTATTTATTGACAAATCTATAAAAGTTTACTTCTTATAAAAATCACCGGCTACACAACTACGAACTTATATCTTCGACAAACAAACAAAAATAGTCCCGCCGCAACGCGCAAATATTTTCCTTTCTTTAGAAAAACTTAACAAGAAACAACTAGCAAAATATATATTCGACAACCATAGACAAATAAGCCCCCGCAACACGCGTGCCGCATTCCTCCTGACATATATCAATTACCGTTTAAAACGGCGTCGTTTAACGCCGTACCAACTTTTTAGCCCAACAAAAGAAAAAAAGCCGGCCAACGAAAAAAATTCACGACAATTTAGTAATTTAAAAAAAAAAATGTAACTTCAAACTATGCGAAAAGTTACGAAAACTACCTTGAACCTTTTAGCTATTTATGATTTTTTTTATATAACATATTTTATTTATCAAATATGTAACGGATATCTATCGATTAATGCATACAAAAATATAGAGCTAAAAAGATATTTGAATTGCGAACAAAACGAGTCAAATATTGTAATGCTTCTGAAATATGTATGATTTTATTATTTTTTTGAATTTAATATATATTTTAGAAAAAAAAGTTGAACTTTTAGAACACACCTCTAAATTACTTAATAACTTTAAATAAAACACACGAGTTAAAGGTTACAATTATATGAAGTTTTTGTTATACAAAATATCTTATACTTTTTGCTATTTACGACTATTTTATGTAACACATTTTTCTTTCATTATTTACACTCGAGTTAATTGCATAAATGGTCCCTGTGGTCTGTCGGGTTTAACGAAAAAGGTCCCTAAACTTTTTTTTTCCCGAATCCTGTCCCCAACGTTTTCACCCGTATCGGGTTTAGTCTCTTGACCAACATTTTCGTCACTTGACCGTTAACTTTATGGGTATTTTTGTCTTTTCAAATATATTTACATTAAAACCTATATAACTTTAAAAATATGGTCCATGTGGTTTATGTGATATCACATATTTAGTCCTTCATTTTTTTTTATATTTTTTCAACTTTCTAATTAATGTGTGTTAATTTTTTTTTTAAAATTTATGTAAGAATATTTAAAATTTTCGGTAAAATTTTTTTTTGAAATGTTTTAAAAAAAAATTTCTCGAAATGTTTTAAATTTATGTAAAAAAATTCGAATTTTTTTAAAAAAATTTCTCGAATTTTTTTTTTTTAAATGTTTTAAAAATAAAAATTTCGAAAAAAAATTTACCGAAAATTTTAAATAAAATTCTATTAAATTTGACGATAAATGGCGAATTTTTACATAAAAATTAACCGAGATTTTTTTCATTAATTTTTTTACATAATTTTTAAAACTATTCGTTATTTATATTTTTTTTTTTTTATTATTTTTAATTTTTTATTATTTATATTATTATTATTATACTTTTATTTTTTAATTTTTTTATTATTTTTTTAATTTTAATTTTTTTTATTTTTATCTGTTTTCGTACGTACACAAAACTTTAGAAAAAACTTAAAAAAACGTAAAAAAAACCAAAAAAAATGGGAAACGTACGAAAACGTAAAAATACATATGAAAACGGATAAAAGACGGATGAAAGCGTACGAAAAGTATAAAACGGATGAAAATGTATAAAGCGTTAAAAACGTATAAGAATGTACGAAAACATTAAAAAACGTTCAAAGAAAATATAAAAACGGACGTATGAAAACAGATAAAAAGAACAAAAACGGACAAAATGTACAAAAACTTGGAACGTAAAAAAAACGTACAAAAACGGACGAAAACATATAAATGTTCCAAAACGCATAAAAATTAATTGAAACGGATGAAAACCTAAAATAACGGTATAAAACATAAATGGAACGTATAAAAAAGTTAAAATTTTAAAAGAAATAAAATAATTAAAAAATTAAAAAGCAAATAAAAGAAATATAATAATTAACTGTTACAGGGACTATTTCTGAAACACAAGAAACTACAGGGATCATTTCTGAAACAATCACGAGGGTATTTATGTCATTTATACCAACTAAACCAACAATTAACGGTCAAACAAACGGAAAAATTGGTCAAGGGACTAAACCCGATACGGGTGAAAACCTTGGGGACAGGATCCGGGAAAAAAAAGTTTAGGGACCTTTTTCGTTAAACCCGACAGACCACAGGGACCATTTATGCAATTAACTCTTTACACTCTATATTATACAAACATATTATTGTTAGCACCATCTATGCACCTGAAAGAGCCGATTTTCATTAAATCAATAATTTTGCAAAGCGAGTCTGAGCTCCACATGGCTTAAGCTTGCCTCTAGGTATAGGGGTGAGTAAAATGGACTGCGGATCGGATCGGACCGAATCTATCTTGGTCTGGTCCTCGGTCCGTCATTTTCCTTATTTTGGGTCCTCGGTCCGGTCGGTCCGGTTCAGTCTTACGAAAAAACCATCAATTATGCCTTGTTGGACTGGATCGGACCGAACCGGACCGGCCCGAACCATTTCGGTCTGGTCTTCGGTCCGGTGTTTTGGCCAAAGTCGGTTTCGGTCGGTCCGGTCCGGTTTTCGGACCGTGAACACCCCTATATAGTATATAGACTAAGTTTAAGCTCGGCTCAAACAGCTTAGCAAGCTATCATGATTTAGGCTCGCATTCTATCCAAGAAGAGTTCAAAATTTGATCCTCTCTTAGACTTAAGAGTAATGGGTGTGGTGGCTATGAAATTTTAGCCGTTTGGGCCTCACCCATCCCCAATTTTATTTTATTTTCTATTTTTTCAAACAAATTAAATTCATTTTATTTAGATAAAAATACAATGCGAAACTAAAAAACGTACAAAAAAATAAAAAACATACGACAAATAAAAAACATACGAGAAATAAAAAACAACAATAATGCCTGGTCACTCTTGATCATATTTTGCCATTATCTGTTATTCTTTCTTTCGGATAATAGCGGCTTTGCGTTCCGGCAACCCGTCAGTATCAATCATGAGAAACTCTAATTCTTTACACTCCATGTATGCCAATTCTTTCGCTTTCTTCGCCTCGTATGCAGATTCGGCTGCTTGAATTTTGAAAATGAAATGAAGGGATATATATAGTGTAAAGAGGGGATAATTTTAAAAAAAATTATATTTCTAAAAACTTAAAAAACTATTTGTTGGCAATTCAAAAGGTATAATTTTTTTTGTCTTTTACCTCGCCGTATACACGGCGAGAGTGGGTTCGGCGGTCGATGACGGTGTCGTGGCGATCATTCGGCAGCGCCGAGTGAGTTGCCACCTAGGATTTGGCGAGGGTGTGCGCCGTTACACCCGATGCTCTAAGGTATCATATTGTTATTTAGGGCAAATATGTTTTAGCAAAGAGTAAGATAAAAATACTAGAACCAAAAATGAGAGCTAGAAAATAGTTTAGGGACCATTTTTCCTTTTTCTCAATCACAGCTCCAATAACAGCAATCTACACGGGCATATTCTTTGTATAAATTTGCACACATGCATTTGTAGCCTCATTGTCATGAGCTTAGTGCAATCGTAATCACTTTTTGTGATATTGTATGTGTTACATTATTACACACTTTGAAATCTTGCGGACCAACCTTATTACTTACTTAAACCTATGAACTCACCAACTTTATGTTGACACTTTTAAGCATGTATTCTTAGGTTCCTAACTTGCTAAGGCGTAATTCAAGTGCTTTGGGTCTTCATGCATTCAAGACTATATTTTCATGGACTTTTCATGCACTACTTGTCCTCGTATTTTTAAATTATTATTTTCATTTGATGCAAACTTAGGAAAATTGTTTTTTATGAAGTAACCCCCTGGTTACCATTCCGCTGCCATAAATTTTAGGGGTGTTACACAACAAATATGCTAAACATAAACCGTTCACTCATATCTCGCATGGGGAAACACAACCATATCACATTATCAATGAAAGGAAACCCACTTGGAAACATCTTCCCATCTTTGGCTGCAAATGTTATACAGTTCGAGATGGTGAAAATCTTGATAAGATGAAAGAAAAGGGTGATGCTTGTATTTTTTTCTAGGATATGATCTTCTGTCTAAAGGATTGTATGTTTATAACAAGAGAACAAGTTTGATTGTCGAAACAATTCATGTCAACTTTGACAAATTACCAGAGATGACGTCTGATCACAGCAGTTCAGGCCTCATAACAAAAAGTACAAAATGGCGTCAGATCATGACAGCTCTGGCCCCGCACCACAACGTCTGACAACGACGTTTGAACAAAACAGTTTACACCTCGCACAACGTCAGCAAACACTTGAACAACAGTGTCATGAACCGTCATGTTCTACAAATGTTCAAGATAATCTTCCTTTATCAGACTTAACAAATACTCCATCATTGTTAGAGTTGGATTTTTTGTTTAGTCTAATGTTCGATAAATACTTCAAAGGGGATATAAAGTTGTATCCAAGCCTTCCGATGTCTCGGATAAACATAATACAACTCCATCTACGACAACACTGGTTGCTGTAGACTCACCTCTATTGAATGTATCACAACACACTGGGACACAAACACCACCAACTACACAAGTTCATGCTGAAGAAGAAAACAACATTCAAGTAGATGATGCAGTGTTTGACTCATATGAGTTCATTAATCCTTTTGCTACACCAGTAATGAAAAAGTTGGTGAATCATCTTCACGTAAAATTGATCTGTCAAACATGCACCAATTCTGTCAAAGACATCCTTTTGAATACCATTGGACTAAAGACCATCTGTTGGAACAAGTTCATGGTAATCCTTCAAAGCCAATTCAGACAAGAATACAGCTTTTTACTGATCTAGAAATTTGTATGTTGTTATATGTCATGTTTGCATAGTAGTGATCATACAAAAGCTTGAGAATAAAGAAGATGAGCTAGAGAGTATTTTTCATCATTTTTTAAATTTTCAAAGGGAAAATAGAAATGGGAGAGAGAAGTAATTACCAAACAAATGTAAAAAGACTTCGTATTAAATACACCTAAGATGGGTTCTTATAAACCTTATACTTATTGCTTTATCATACCTTATTTTCTCTAAACTTTAGTCAAAACCTTGGTAAATTACTTAACTTTGACAAGCATAGACTTATTAGTTTATAATTACTATATAAAACGTTAAAACTAATGGAAAAACTATTCAAAGACGTTTTCATCTAAATAATAAACACTTTATAACTAACAAATCGCTCGTTAAGGGTTGATTATTACAGATGCTTCATCGTCGGTAGAATTGGTCTTTCATTCATAAAAGATTCCCATCTTCTCATTTGCTCTCGGTGTCTTAGTCGCATGGTTATTTCTCTTTCAAATGCTCTTAATATGTCGCGATCTAAATTCACCAAACAGAGGTGATTTTCTCCATGGTTTTGATTGAAAGATCTTGAGCTTCACCTCGTTTAACACCTTTTCGAGCATGGCATTACAAAACTTCACAATCTCTGTCAAGTACATAACCCGTTTCTCATCTTTGATGTTCAAATAAATTAAACATGTAGATGGCTTCAACTATAGAGTATGACTCATGTGCTTTAATTCCTAAAAATGTCAATGTTGGTGCGGTTAAGTTGACCTTGATTTGGTAACTCTCGATTACCAATTGGATATCATGAACTCTCTCCCAGATCACACGACTTCTAATGAGTGTTATTAACGAATTCATTAACTTGGTTTCAGGATAATTGACCTTCTTGTTTTGGCAAAGATAATACAAATCTTCAATATCATTTTTGTTTAGATACTTGAAGTCAGCTTCATAAAAACTATTTGGCTTATCTTTTTCTCTTATTACAATTATTTGTTCCATGAAATCCAAACCATGTGGTTGATCAGTAGTTATTCTGACAACTTCGATAAATCTGTGATTTAAGGAAATGTCTTTTGGATTGTTTCAGACTCTTTTTGGATTTCTGTTGAACACTCTTTTATGCCATGAATCTTTATAGTGATGAATTGACAATCGTGCGTCGTCATTAAAAGTCTTGAATTCGTTACGAACCCAACGATTCACCCTTTCTTCCAGATCAACTTCCAAAAATTATTATGTGTGTATCTTGTGGAGCGAAAGAATGTACTTCTTCTCCTCAGTATTTCCATGCTTTAGAAAGAAAAAATCTTTGTTATACAAATACCATTGGAGGTTCATTTGGATTCCTTTGTGGTTTAAAGAATACGAGAGGTCTTGGTACTGGACGTCTTATATCCTCTTGTTTGCTTTCCTAAACTATATGATTCTTCATAAAGTTTGTTGTTTGTTCCAAATGATAGGCATACTCTTCTGCATTCTTGAACTGATTACTTAACGCATCATTCAATGTAGCCTTTATTCTTTTATAATCATAGATAGTTAGAACACGCTTATCAACATCTTGAAATTTTGTGATTAGCTCAGGTGTTTCATCTTCCATAATCACCTCATCTTCATCAATAACTGTTTCCTCTACTCATACATCCTATTGTTGTTGTTTTTGCTTGGATACATAAGTTATGGAGTCTTTAGCTGAATGCTTAGATGAAGAACCCCTTGCAAACTTTGAACTTTTTGATGGAGTATCGTCTTTTCACAAACCTCCCTCTTCCTCTCCTTCCTATTAATAGATTCCCCCTCCCCTCCTCCCACACACCTCCTTACACCCATTTCTAATAATTAATATACTTTCAGAGTGAAAAGGACATAAGGCTTCAAAAAGTTCAAAGTTTGCAAGGGGCGGTTCTTCATTAAGGCATTCAGCCCAAAGACTCCATAACTTAGTATCCAAGCAAAAAAAAAAACAACAACACTAGGATGTATGAGTAGAGGGGAAACAGTTATTGATGAAGATCAAGTGATCATGGAAGATGAAACACCTGAGCTAATCACAAAACTTTAAGATGTTGATTAACGTATTGTTCCAACTATTCTATGATTTTTAAATGATAGAAGGTACATTGGAATGATGCGTAAGTTATCAGTTCAAGGAATGCAACAAGAGTATGCCTATCAATTTGGAACAAACAACAAACTTTATGGAGAATCATATAGTTTGGGAAAGCAAACAGGAGGATATAAGATGTCCAGTACCAAGACCTCTCGTATTCTTTAAACCACAAAGGAATCTAAATGAACCCCTCCATATGGTATTGTATAAACAGCAAGATTTTTTTCTTTCTTAAACGCAGGAATTACTGAGGAGGAAGAAGTACATTCTTTCGCTCACAAGTACAACTTAATAATTTTTGGGAAAGTTGATCTGGAAATAAGGAAGAAAGGGTGAATCGTTGGGTTCGTAACGAATTCAAGACTTTTAATGACGACGCACGATTGTCAATTCATCACTATAAAGATTCATGGCATAAAAGAGTGTTCAAGCAGAATCAAAAAAGAGTCAGAAACAATCCAAAAGACTATTTCTTAAATCACAGGATTATCGAAGTTGTCAGAATAACTACTGATCAACCACATGGTTTGGATTTCATGGAACAAATAATTGTAATAAGAGAAAAAGATAAGCCAAATAGTTTTTATGAAGCTGACTTCAAGTATCTAAACAAAAATGATATTGAAGATTTGTATTATCTTTGCCAAAACAAGAAGGTCAATTATCCTGAAACCAAGTTAATGAATTCGTTAATAACACTCATTAGAAGTCGTGTGATCTGGGAGAGAGTTCATGATTTCCAATTGGTAATCGAGAGTTACCAAATCAAGGTCAACTTAACCGCACCAATATTGACATTTTTAGGAATTGAAGCACATGAGTCATACTCTATAGTTGAAGCCATCTACATGTTTAATTTATTTGAACATCAAAGATGAGAAACGGGTTATGTACTTGACAGAGATTGTGAAGTTTTGTAATGCCATGCTCGAAAAGGTGTTAAACGAGGTGAAGCTCAAGATCTTTCAATCAAAACCATGGAGAAAATCACCTCTGTTTGGTGAATTAGATCGCGACATATTAAGAGCATTTGAAAGAGAAATAACCAAGCGACTAAGACACCGAGAGCAAATGAGAAGATGGGAATCTTTTATGAATTGAAGACCAATTCTACCGACGATGAAGCATCTGTAATAATCAACCCTTAAGAGGAGATTGTTAGGTTTAAAGTGTTTATTATTAGATGAATAGGTCTTTGTATAGTTTTCATTAGTTTTATAGTTTTATTAGTAATTATAATCTAATAAAGTCTATCTTGGTCAAAGTTAAGTAATGTTGACCAAGGTTTGACTAAAGTTAGGAAAATAGAGTATGATAAGCAATAAGTATAAGTTATAAGTACCCATCTAGGTGTATTTATACAAGTCTTTTACATTTGTTGTAATTTACTTCTCTCTCCCATTTCTATTTTCCCTTTGAAAATTTAAAAAATGATGAAAAATACTCTCTAGCTCATCTTCTTTATTCTCAAGCTTTTGTATGATCACTACTATGCAAACATGACATATAACAACATACAAATTTCTAGATCAGTAAAAAGCTGTATTCTTGTCTGAATTGGCTTTGAAGGATTACCATGAACTTGTTCCAACAGATGGTCTTTAGTCCAATGGTATTCAAAAGGATGTCTTTGACAGAATTGGTGCATGTTTGACAGATCAATTTTACGTGAAGATGATTCACCAACTTTTTCATTACTGGTGTAGCAAAGGATAATGAAACTATATGAGAGACACTGCATCATCTACTTGAATGTTGTTTTCTTCTTCAGCATGAACTTGTGTAGTTGGTGGTGTTGTGTCAGGTGTGTTGTGAACAATCAATAGAGGTGAGTCTACAGCAACCAGTGTTGTCGTAGATGGAGTTGTATTATGTTTATCCGAGACATCGGAAGGCTTGGATACAACTTTATATCCCCTTTGAAGTATTTATCGAACATTAGACTAAACAAAAAATCCAAACTCTAACAATGATGAGTATTTGTTAAGTCTATGATGAGAAAGATTATCTTGAAACCTTTGTAGAACATGACGGTTCCATGACATGTGGTTCAATTGTTTGCTGATTTGTGCGAGGTGTGGAAATGTTTTTGTTCAAACGTCGTTCTGTCAGCGTTGTGTGGGGCCGGGGCCAGAGTGTCATTTGATCTGACGCCATTTTGTATTTTTGTGTATGAGGCTTGAACTGCATGATGGTGATCAGACATCATCTTGGTAATTTGTTCAAAGTTGACATGATTTTGTTTGAAATCTAAACTAGTTCTTTGTTATAACCATACAATCCTTTAGACAGAAGTCAATTCCTAGAAAAAAATACAAGGCATCACCCTTTTCTTCATCTTATCAAGATTTTTCACCATCTCGAACTGTATAACATTTGCAGCCAAAGATGGGAAGATGTTTCCAAGTGGGTTTCCTTTCATTGATAATGTGATATGGTGTGTTTTCATGTCGAGGAATTATGAGTGAACGGTTTTATGTTTAGCATATTTGTTGTGTAACACCCCTAAAATTTTTATGCAGGGAAAATGGTAACAGGGGGTTACTTCAGTAAAATAAACATTTTCCTTAAAGTTTGCCATAAATGATAAATAAGAATTTAAAAATACGAGGACAAGTACGTGGCATGAATAGTCCATGAAAAGATAGTCTTGAATGCATGAAGACCAAAAGCACTTGAATTACGCTTTGCAAGTTAGGAGGAACCTAGAAAATAACATCGCTTAAAAGTGGAACAATAAAGTTGGTGAGTGCATAGGTGTAAGTTAGTATGTAGGGGTGGGCGTAAGATTGTCTAAAGTGGGGAATAAGGGATATCATACCTTTATCACATAAAGGGAGGTCGTTGGGTGGGGGGGTGGGGGGGTGGGGGGGTGGGTGTGGGGGGGGGGTGGGGGGGGGTGGGGGGTTTTGGGGCGTGTGGGGGCGGGGGGGGGGGGTGGGGGTGGGGGCTGGGGGTGGTGGGGATGGGGGGGGGGGGAGGGGGGGGGTGGGTTGGGGGGTGGGGGGGGGGGGGGTGGGGGGGCGTGGGGGGAGGGGGTGGGGGAGTGGGGGGTGTGAGGGTGGCGTCTGCGTTGGAGGGGGTGGGGTGGGGGGGTGGGGGGTGAGGGGGGGGGTGAGGGGTGGGGTGGAGGAGGGGGGGGGGGTGGGTGTGGGGGGGGTGAGGGGGGGGGGGATGTGCGGGGTTTAGGGTGGGTGTGGGGAAGTTTTTTTTTCTTTGGGCTTTTCTTGTTTTTGTGGTTTTTTTTTTTTTATTTTTTTGTTTTATTTTTTTTTCTTTGATTTCTTTTTGGGGAGATTTGGGTGATTATTTTTTTTTTGTTTTAGTTTTATCTACTATTTTAAGATATTTTTTTTTTTATTTTTTTTTTTTTTTTTTTGTTTTTTATTATTTATTTTTTTTTATTTTTTTTTTTTTTTTTTTGTTTTTTTTCTTATTTATTTTATTTTTTTTCTTTGTTATTTTTTTTTTATATTTTTAATTTTTATTTTTATATATTGGATTTATTTTTTTTTATATTATATTTTTTTTTGTTTTTTTTATTTTTTATTTTTTTTTTTTTTTTTGTTATTTATTTTTTTTTTTTTTTTTTATTTTTATTTATATTTTGCATTATATATTTATTTTATTTTTTGATTTCTATTTTTTTTTTTTTTTTGTTTTTTTCTTTTTTATTTTTTTTTTTTTATTTTTTTTGTTATTTTTTTTTTTATTATTATTTTTTTATATATTTTTTTTTTTTATTTTATTTTTTTTTTTTTTATTTTTTATTATTTTTTAGCGATTTTTTTTTTTTTTTTTTTTTTTTATTTTTTTATTTCAATTTATTTGCACTATTTATTTTTTTTTTTTTAATTATATTTTTTTTTTTTTTTTGTATATAATATTCATATTTTGTTTTATTTTTTCCTTTTTTTTTGTTGCACTAAGCTCATGACAATGAGGCTACAAATGCATGTGTGCAAATTTATACAAAGAATATGCCCGTGTAGATGTTCAACCCGCAACATCTAAAGTCCGACATAGTATACGTCCGTTAGTTCGGTCCTCCGAAACTAGTAAGCTCTACTTACCCAAACTGAGATGTCAATCCTAAGTAGATCTATTTATAACACTCGCACATACGCAAAGAAATTAACGGTTCATGATAGTGGTCATAGTGGGTTAATGCTACTTAGGCTAATCCGTAATCATTGTAAAAATTGAAAAATATTATACTTGCGTCATATTGTAAAACAAGCAATGTATCTCACCTCGAGATTTTTAAAAAAGTGAATAACAAGTTAAAGCGGGGCTATAAACTCACCTTAAGCAAAGTAGTGAGTAATGCAAACAAAACGTTGAATAATAACCGGCGAACGAAATACGAGCAAGAAATCCTAACGGCGACCTAAATGAATAATGACGCGGCTTAATGCAAGATAATAGGTAAAAATGTTGCAAACCATTTTTTAAAAGTCAACATCACCCGCATTACTGTTTTATAATTTAGTTATCAAAACGTGATTTCACAAAATTATAGGGTTTTTTTTGTTTCAACACTTAAACCGAGAGTTATTATCTTTACCTTGCTAATATGTGTGACAACCGTGACTTGAGCGAGTTAGTCAAACCGTTAGTATTGACTTGAACATCATTATGTGCTATAATAATTATGTGTTTATGTGTTCTTATGTGAGTTTGGTTATCAATCCGTGAGCGTGATCGTCTCATTGTGATTGAATTTATGGTTGTTATGGGCATTTCATTTTGTTCACATTTTAGTGACAATGGAAAATGATGGTTATAATTCTATGTGTTGTACGGTTTTTTCTGTATATGGTAATACGTCTTTATATCTTTAAGTGTTGGTAGTTAGTAAAATTAAAAGGTTAGTTTAGTAAATATAGAAATTAGAACTTAGTTTTATTAAGTTAGTAAAATAAAATTAGAAATGAATTTATTTTATAGTCATTTAAAACTAGTTTTATTTTAAAAGGATGTAAAAATAAATAAAGGTTTTTATAAAATTATCAAAATTAAGAGGTAATTATGTAAATAATAATAATTTACAAAATAAAAATATATATATAAAAAGGGTTAATCGGCGGTTAGGAAAAGAAAAGAGAAAAAAAAGGAAATTGATTCCTAATCTAGTTAGGAAAGTATTTTGGGATTATCCCTCTACAACACTATTGTAAAGCCTCTACAAATACCAAAAACCCTCCTCCCCTTGTATTTTTGTTGTTCCAGTCAAATTTCTCAAAGAGAGAAAAAATTTTTTTTTTATCAAGAACAAGTTGGTGATCTTGTGTATCAAGATCAAGGTTTTAGGTATGTTTTCTTAAACCCTTTTTAATTAGTCTTCTTTAGTTTTCTTGTAACAATTAAGTGATGGAATTAGGGTTTATTTATATTTTCTGTAAGTCAAAGTAATTAACTAAATTAGAAGTGATTAGGGATAAATTATAAGCGTTTTGGTGTAATCGGTTAGGTCTAGAACGCGTTAGATTAGGTATTTGGTTTGAGCAGAATTTTAGGTCATGTTGTTCGAAGGATATCTCAATGATGGTAACGTGATTTTTGATGAGGCTTATGTCCATTGATAAGTTCAGAGAGTCTAGTTTTCAAAAAGTCCGGCCCGAAAGGTTTTGAGGTGGGGAAGTTAGTCAAATAATTTTCGCAATAAAAGTTGTCAAAACAGTAAATTCGGGTCAGATTTGGGTCTGATTTCGGGGAGTAAAACCCCTACTTAAAATTCAAATTAGGGTTATCCAAATATCATGAGTCATATTTTAGGTGTCTATTAACTCCAGTTTCAAATTGGGCTAACACTCTAAAAACATTTTCTACGTATTTTAAGGACCATCAAACCTTTTTGGTGTGCGTTCAGATTGAATCTGAGTACTTTGTAATATGGAATTTTTATTAAAATTGTCCCATTAGTTTATTTTTTCTAAAAAGATCTCAGTATCTCACAACTCATTGGAGAGTTAGAGGACTTGTAAGTTGAACTCAACTAGGTGTTTTGTATGTTATTGTAGTTATAAAGTATACCAAATTCTTCAGAAACTGAAAAGGTAGAAGTTAATGGTTAAGGTCATATAGAGTATAAAAATGAATTGGGAGATGCATTTAAAGGATTATAAACTTAGTATAAGGTTTAGAAGTCCATCATATGATTGTTACATTGGATTGGCCATTTAGCCTAACTGAGTGTAACTTGTGTTTTGTTGTGTTTAGATCATGTGCAAGATTTTGTCAAGTAGCTGAGCATCAGGTTGAGTATATAGTTCATTTTTTACTATGTTTGTTAGATGAAAATGCTTGCAACAAATTATGCTTTGAAATGTTTTAATTACCATTATTAATTTTTCTAAAAAATCACAGTGGTTCATAACCATTGGGAAGGTTGAGAATGCAATAGGAAGTACCAATTTAGTGATTTATTATTTTATTTGTGGTCATGAAGTAACTACAAAATTCTGCTCAAAAGCTAAAAATCAAAATAAAAGGATTAAGAGTATTTAGGTTATAAATAAGGTTAAGAAGTGTTGTAAAAAGGTTTATAAAGATGGTATAGACCTAGTAGTCCATCAGTTGATTGTTACATCGACTTGGGCATTTAGCCTAATCGAGTGTAACACGTGTTTTATTTGTGTTTAGTTGATTTGCAAGGATTTGTGAAGTAGATGTGCATCAGGTGAGTTTCAGTCCCTCTTTTTACATTATTTTTAAATTGGGATGGAAATGATGCAAATGGTTTTGAAATGTTTTAATTGAGTGTGGACATTGTATGACTATTATATGACCTTGTGTTACATGTTGGTTGTGAATTACTTGCATGTACTGTGTTTGGCATGTCAAGTGTTGTTGATTTGGATCGGATGAGTACGCCTACTCAGTGTTTGATTGGATCGGAGGGGTACGCCTACCCAGTATATGATTTTTTTTTATTTAATATGATGATTGGATTGCATGTTAACATAAGTTTATGATAGTTCATATTTGTCCTACCTTGCTTTTATTAATCACAATAATTGATTGAAAGTTTGAATTGTGTATCTAAACCTATGACTCTCACCAACATATATGTTGACGTTTTAAGCATCATTTTCAGGTGAGCATAGTCATGAGGATCTTAAGAATAAGAGGAGTGGCTAGAGAGACCATAGGATGCTTACGGAGTTTAATCTCCTAGTTTATTTCTTGCATGAATGATTATTGAATGTTGTTGATTTGAATTTCTTAAGTTTATTTTGGATGTTTTGCATGTCTTGGTATTGACGTGAACCCCTTTTGCTTCAATACAAGACGCCGGATATCTTTTATGATTGTTTGGGTATTTTCATGACACTTTGTGTCCCTTATGTTCTGTTTAGTTCATGTAGTTTTCTCTATGGTGACACCATTATGTTGTGATGATATCCATTCTTGTTACGCCTCGCGTTTTCGCCTTGGCGGGGTGTGACAGATTGGTATCAGATCCTTTGGTTATAGAGAAGTAGGTGGTCGAGCCTAGACTATAACCTAGGAGTCCTTCATATAGATGCATTTTAGGGCCTAAGTGTTTAGTATTATAACTGTTATACTTTCCCCTAATTATATAGCTTTTATTATCTTATTTTGTCTAACTTTTATTTAGCTATTTTGTCTACTATTATCTAATATGGTATATATTAATTCCTTAATATTTATAGCTATGTCTCCCTTATCCGTAAGAAGTTTCATTGGGGAAGCATTTTCCTAATTGGACTTAAGCGCTATAGAGATCCAAAAGAGGAGCCAATTGAGAAGGAGCCTCCTATGGAACTAAAGGAGATAGGGTAGTTGATTGCTTGTCGAATGCTCATAGTAGGCATAGACCCGCGGAGTCAGGTGACTCTTGCGAAGGCAAAGTCAAACTCAAGCGAGGCCCAGCATAAGCTTATTCCGTCTTTTACCTTGCCACGATGCTATTGATTATTTCGTTCGGATATTTCGTATTTTGGAGGCGCTGCGAGATTTTCGTTCCTTTATGTCGTTTCGATTTTATCTTTATATAAGTAAGTATTTCTTTGATGGAGCTTCATTTCTGTGTTATATTGGAGTGGTTTAAGATGTGCAATGTGGTATATGTGCTTATATGTGCGTTATCGTTAAGAGGTGTAGTCTTGGAAGTAAGTATACATGTGAAAAGATGCAATTATAATTATGGTGGCCAACATAATTATAAAGGCATCCCACACGTAGACTTGTGACCATGATTGCATTGATCAGTGTTTGTTTGTAAGTTGGTAGTGTAATATGATATGATATGTGTGATCATGATAAGGATGGTTGTATAGTTATGGAATCCTTCTTTTACCTAATGAGCGATTATGTTAGGCTCAGTTGCGTAGATAGTAAGTTTCCCTTCTATCTAACATTTGCGGATACCCCGAATACATGTTATTACTACTATTACAATTATTGAGGTTGCTCGTTTGCTCGATTATTCGTTC
>BQNB010059842.1:22380-37159 GCA_026074375.1 Tanacetum coccineum | reverse complement strand
AGTTATCTCAGCTGAAGAATTTGAGTTTTAAAGAAGTCAAGAAGGAATTTGATAAGCTTGTGAAACAGGTTGAGTCCTTTGCATAAATTTTGAAGCCACTAAAGCTAGTTTGGTGAAGAGCTTCAGACAAAGACTCTAAAAAGACTGAAAGATGATGAAGATGTTGAAGCAAAGGATGATGAGCCAACCAAGAAGTCTGGAAAAAGAAGAAAATAGATGGCGAGGAAAGGATTGCATACAAGTATTGATAAGGATGACTCTGAAGGTTTAGATGAAGATAGTGAACAAGATGATTCTGTCACAGGTACTAAAACTCCAATTAATCCTGTTCCTGTAGCTATGAAAACACCTAGTATAGCCACCTATAAGATCTTCAAGCAAGGAGAAAAAGGAGCATACCAAATAGTTAGGGAAGATGGCACTGATGTAGTGTACATTAATTTTGGTGCTATGTTGAAGGTTATATCTAGAGATGATCTTACTGAGTTATATAGGATAGTGATGAATAGATATGGGATGGATGGACCAGAGGATGAGCTAGAGAAGGTATTTTGGAAATATTTGAAGAATATGTTTGAAGAACCTCTTAGCACAGATCCTATATGGAGTGAATTAGGACAGCAAAGGATCATAAGTTGGAGATATTATGAGTCCTGTAGAGTACATTGTTTGAACTTAGAATCAATGGATATATATATGCTGATTGAAAGAACATATCCATTATCTGCTGAGATGTGCAAAGCCATGCTAGATAAGAAACTACAAGGAGGAAAGCCAGATGAAAATTGCTACAAAATGTTAAAAATGATGGAAAAGCAAGCTGGTATTAGGAAGTAGTGAAGTCTGAAAAGTTAGAAGTCTAGGATAGAGATGAGAAGGATAACACTTGGTGGAGGTGCTATGCACTAACACAACAAATGGTTATCAGTTCACCATGTCTAATCAACATAAGAACTGGCTAGTCCAGGAGCAAACGGCTCTTGGTAAAGACTTCTCAAATCCGTTCTATGGTTGACAACTTGCAAATAAGTTGTATGGTTTTCAACTCACCATATCTGTTTAAGTGAAGAGTTGGCTAGCCCACAAGTTTATGGCTTGTGGTAAAGGCTGTGGAAAAACCATAACTAGTCCATAAGATTATGGCTTATGGTAAAGACAAATTGCAAATCCATATTAGATGGTTGACACTTTACCAAAAAGTGGATGGTATATCAACTCACCAAGTTTCATGTACAAAGAGTTGACATGGTTATCAATCCACCATGGAATTTACCTTTTCTAGGTGCCAAAGGATTGACTAGCCCTGAGCAAACGGCTACAGGTAAAGGCATATCAAATCCGTTTATGGCTGTAATGGTTTGCCAAAAACCATATGGTATTCAACTCACCAATGTTTCAAGTACTGAGAGTTGAAATGGTTTTCAGTTAACCATGGACATACACCTTTCTGGTGGCCAAAGGACTGACTACTCCAGAGTGAATGGCTAACTGGTAAAGAGACATCAAATCCATTTAAAATTTTCAATGATTCACCTCTCACAGGAGTTAACACACCTGGAAGTGATGAGAATAGACTGAGAAGTGATGAGAATAGACTGAAACTTTATGATTTGATGTACATAATTGTCAATGTTGCTGATATGATGGATTGCTGAAGAGCTTTGAAGAATAGTTGCTGCAAAGATAAAAGGAGAAGACTTGAAGTGTTGCAGATCAAGAACAACTTGAAGAATTCTATTTACAACATCCTCAGGAAGCTTAAAGTGTTTAAAGTAAAGATCAAGAATGTTTTGAAGGAACTTGAATTCACAAGTAAAGATCAAGGTTACAGGAAGGATTGTCTGGGAAAATATATTGTAACAGACTTAATACGTAGTATAACAGTTAAGTTTGGTATAATAAGTCTTTAGTTCTGTTATGTATTGATAAATACTTACTGGCAGTACTAAGTTAAGTCTGGCAATTGTTTTGTTTTTTTTTTGTCTTTTTTTGGTATTATGTGAACTAATTAGTACTGGAGAGTAACAGTACTAGTTAGTAACTGGTCATAGATTAGTTTCTGTTTATGTTAAGATCTTGAAGATAAAAGTATAGACAGAAGAGGAGAAGGAAGCAAGAACCACGCCTCATCTACTGCCACTCTACTGCCCGCGAACGCGACCGCCCCTACATAAACAGACCACTCTCACTAACACGTTATCTTAGAGATACTAACGTGGAGATAATCATAGTGAAGGATATGTATTATCCTTTGCCGTTTGTAACGCCCATTACGGGTTTCCTTTGTAGTATAAGAGAACCCTAACGTCATAATTTTATAGTACTTGTTAAGAAATATCATAGAAGCATAGACGGAATAGCAATTAGTAATAACGTTACTTCTTTATTCTTGTGTAATATACCGCATTAACACTTGAAAATTTCATAGACATTGTCTCATCATATATTAATTTGGATTTCTAGCCGAGTTAATCTTATAGTCTTTACAAATGCTAAGTCAATCCTAAACCAAGGACCTACAACACACCCTTTCTTCATGTCACATACGGGAGCGAACCGACAAATGTCCATTTACTTTATTACGATGGATTTGTAATATTAATTTTTAAACACTAATGATTATAACTTCATCCTTTTTACTTCACAACTACATTTTTATAAGATTTTATATTTTTTACGAATTAATAATTAATTTAACACTTTAATTTTTGCAAATAGATAAAATTCGTTTTATAAAACCAAATTATAGACTTGAACTAAAATCTTATTTACAAATGAGTTGACTTCATCATCGATAAAGCTTTTACTCTGAATATGTTGATTTAGACTTTGAAGAGTAAACTTTAATTTGTAAAAATTAAAGAGAAACATGTTTAATTAATCATTTTAAGACTTTGGGAAGAAAAACCCAAAGTTATTCTTATAAGCCTTTTAAAGTTTCCAAATAAACTTTGTTAGCATCCTAATTTCGTATCAACACAATCATCTCTTATTCTTTGCCAATTAAAAAATTCCAATAAAGAAAATCCGCAATACTTAGCTTATAAAAAATCCTACTTGGCATAATTTAAAATCTACTGTGAGATTATCACAATTTTCATTTCACTAATGATTTCAATTCTAGCAAGTTTAAATGTCTACATGATACTAGAACAAACTATCATCATTAAGGTTAAGGGAAAGCTAGAACTCTACACGTACGATCGGGTCAAAAATTACTTCTTATTCTTACCAACGGAAAACCTACATTCGTGTCTTAACACTTTTTATTATTATTATTATTATTTTTTATTATTTTTTTTACAAATAAGATCTTAAAAATTTAAAATTTTTGCTATTCTATTTTTGTGGGAAAAACGGGTACGTGAGAACAAAACAATAAGTAGGTAACATCAAATCGATAGATTCCCTCCCCAAACTAAAATGAAACATTGTCCTCAATGTTTAAAGTCGGGTCTCTACGTAAATCTAAGCCGTTTATGAATTATGCAAAGATAAACGTGAATCGATAAGATGAAAGGATATCGGATCTCCCCAAACTAATTTCAAACAAAGGATGAGAAGCTCGAGTGAAACGGGATAAATCAACCGGACACGAGAGGCTTCAAAGAATTTGTTGGTTCGATCCTACAAAAATCACAACAAGCAACAAACAACAAACAACAAACAACGAGAAATCGGAAAAGGATAGCCTCTTCACACATCACAACACATTAGATAGAAAATAGAAAGGATAAGCATGGGGTGAACTCCCACGAAGCGGCTTGTTTTTGGTCACTGAGTCACAAGCTTGACTCGTTCCTTGAATTTTGTTCGTCCTTAGGGAGAGTTAAGATGGAAGAGAAAATCTCAATCGGGCTTTCATTAATGTTTGGACAAACATTAAAGCACATGAAAGTTCCATCCCGATGAGAGGCCACCGGCTCTAAGTGGAGATGCCGGGGTCAAAAATGGTGTCTTCACTCCCGAAGGAGAGAAAGAGAATGAAGGTGAAATCTAAAACAAGGGTGGGAAGGGTGGGTAATATAACGAGGTCATATAAATCAGAGATTTAGAAACACCTTAAACTCCTTTGATTATCCAAATAACCCCGCTTTCTGATGTTCAAAACATTCTCAACATCACAGTGGTTCAGGTGGAGGAACGAAGAGGATTGACGGATCATCTTGATGATCAAGGTTAGGTGACTCATTACTTCAATCTTCGGAATCATCATTCTCAACACCATTTGGAATTAAATCATCTGGAAACAAGGAAATATTGATCTCGTTCTTTGAGTGGAACCACAATTCTCAATGGGGATAATGGATATACAAGGTAGAGACTCGATAACTAAACTTGATTAGCATGAACATTTCCCTGTGACTGGGAAGTTGAAATCTCACAAAGCACTGTCATAAGACTAAGATATTCCTCAAATTCACGATCATTCCTCGAAGGAAGTGTTAAAAGTTCACCGGCGAACTCATGGTGAAGAGGATCACTCCTTGGAGAAAAAGTAATTGAGGATTCATTTTGTTCTGGTTCATGATCGGAAATCACTTCGGAAGCGAGATTATGGGAAGCATCATCACTAAGCAGATTATCAAGAAAAGTTACGTCTCCTTCTGAATCGAAATAACCTTCCTCAAAATTAGAAGAAATTTCCATAGCTAGAAAAGCATCGATCTCATCATTATTGTCTTCTGGAGCAAAACACTCAACCTTATCGGATAAAGGTGTGTTGAGTAAAACTGGCTCGTTGGAATTTTTGATCTCGACATCTTCTTCCATTTCATCAAAAAGAGGATTTATGGTGCTAGATTTGAAATTGTCATCAAATTCAAAAAGAGGATTTGAGTGATCTTGAAAATTCTCTTCATGCAAGTCCTTCTTAAGAGTCGAATCATCATTACCCGGTGGTAACGAATCAAGAGGAGCAAGTTCATCGGCGAACTTCTCAAAATTATCACTAGTCTTCACCGGAGAAGAACTAGGAGAAGGATCATCAGAATGAGTAGTGGTACTGCCACTAAACGGGTCATCTTTTGAGAAATCGATTACAGAAATGGCGTGAACAAAATGCTTATTTTTGTTTTTCTCAGATTTATCGGCATAGTAAACAAGTTCTTCCTTTCCTACTCTTAGAGTCAATGTTTCTTCGTACAAATCAATGAGAGCTTTTGCGGTGCGAAGGAAAGGTCTTCCTAAAATAATAGGCACTCTTGGGTCGGGTTCAAAATTAACCACCACAAAATCCGCAAGAAAAGTGAAACCATCAACTCTAACTACAACATCCTCGGCTATGCCCATTGGGTGAGTAATGGAACGATTGGCAAGCTCGAGTGTCATTCGAGTAGGAGTCAAAGCTTCAAGCCTAAGTTTCTTGTAGATAGAATGAGGTAAAAGATTAATGCTAGCTCCGGAATCGGCTAAAGCACTAGTCCTATCGAGTTCTTGTAAAGCACATGGGATAAGAAATTTTCCCGGATCTTCGAGCTTCTTGGGAACTTTGTTCATGATGATAGCGGAACATTCGGCATTCACGGTTGTAATGGCGATTTCCTCGAGTTTCTCTTTGTTCCTTATCAATGAGCTTAACCATTTGTTGAATTTTGGCATTTCGACAAGAGCATCTTTCAATCCAATCTCTAAACTGAGTTGTTTGAACATCTTCAAGAACCGGCTATGTTGAGCACTTGGTTTATCGTTCTCTCTTACTTTCATTCTCTCGGGGTATGGAAGTTTAGATGAAATAGGTCTTGGAGAATTAAGATCTTGAATTTCAACATTAACGATTTTCTTTGCTTTTAATTTTGGGATTTCCATGAAAACGGATTCTTCTTCCTCCGGAGGTGGGACATGTGCGGTATTTTCCAAATTTGGATTTTGAACTTTTTCTGTTGACGTCTCCGGAATTTGTTCGGGTTCTTTTTGAGGATTTGAAACAACAGGAGTAGAAACAAGAGGAGTCGAAGGACCTTCTAAAGTTTTACCGCTCCTTGTGGTGATAACATTAATTTGCTGACGAGGGTTAGTTACAGTTTGACTTGGAAGAGTCCCGAATTCGAAGTAGAGACGGAATCTTTGAAATTACACAAGACTTGGTAACAAACCTCTTAACATTAGCCATTTGATTCAGCAATTTTGATCCCGGATTATGAACATTTTCAACACCATAGCATCTTTGGCCTTGACTAGTTTTCAAAATCTGTTTTCTGAAACACTTGAATTTGAGGCTAGGAGCTTGATATAGGTTGGTAACTTGGTAAACCGTGGGATGATTGTTGTGTTGAAAAACTTGATTTTGATTGTTTTGACTGATTTGATTAAAGTTGTTCTACGTTTTTTGATTAGAAATTGGGAATGGTTCCTTGGAAACGTTTTGGTTGTTTTGAACATTCGTTGATTGAAACCCGTGGTTTCATTTGACTTGCTAAATTAATGGTTGGTTTCCTTTGGAGAAAGTTCCAACGGCTCGTTTGTTGAAATTGTTGGATGTTGTCAGAAAAATGGAAAATCTTTCCACACCTCGAGTTAAAACGACAATGTTTAAAGATGGAGAATCGATCCACATGAACACATACTTCTTCCGTCAACCCTTTGATAGGTGCCGGATAGTACCAACTAAAGCTTTCATTTCATTCCTCATTTGTTTCATCTTAATAGTCATCTTATCCTCGAGAGAACGCTAATTGTGAATAACGAAAGAAATTATTAGAAGGTAAAAATTAGAAAGAGTAGCAACCGTACTCACTCTTGAATCATTAGCACGCCTTCTTTTGAGTAACGAACTTTGACTTGCTTTTCACATACGCTAATCCCATCCTTGAGGCATCTTGTCTAAAGAAAATTGCCACCTCCCGCGTGCGAATCTAAGGCATCTAGATCTTTGGAACTCAAAGAATTGTAAAAAGTACGAGTTGGAGTAGTTCCAGAATCATGGTGAGACATTGACGAAGGAGTCCTTTAAAACGTTCCCATGCTTCATTGAAGGTTTCGTTTGGTTTTTGGAAAAAAGTAATGATCTCATTCCGATAGTAAGTGGTTTTTGAAGGTGGGAAGAATTGATTTATGAATTTTGCAACAAGGTCGTCCCAGAGAGAAGTGGATCTAGGAGTTCCGTGTCTAAAACCAATCCTCCTCGGGCTTCATCGTCTAGAGAAAAAGAAAAACCAAAGCTTGATCGAAGTGTTCGAAACTTCGGGGATGTTCCAAAAAACGTGAAGTGACCTTGTTGAAGAATCGAAGGTGATTATTAGGGTCTTGTCTACCCTGAACTATTACTTTGCACAACTGAATATTAATCAAAGGTTGTTTTTAAGCTCAAAATTGTTTGCCATTTCATCGGTGGAACAACAATATACAATCTTCGTATCCCTCGTGGAGCTTGTAAACATTGGGCCATCGTTTAATTATCAGCCATTGCAACAATGTTTTGATCGACAATTGGTTCTTCTAAATCAAAATTTTCAACAACAAACGGAGGAGTTTGTTGTTGTTGACGACGTCTTCGAGATAGCAAACAGTGCATAAAAGAAAACTAAAAAACAAAAAGCAAAACTTTACACTAAATTTTTTTATTATTAATTACCATTGAATTTTAACGTTACACGGAAGAGACATAAACCAAATAATCAACTACTTCACGATAGCACTCAAAAATTGCTTTTCAAGGTGACCGTACTTCTAGAGACACAAATCAAAGTGTTAAATCTTTAGTTCGATTTGGGAACTATATTCCAAGTTCACCGGAAATTGAAATGATAATACCTCGATTGAGAGTATTATATGTTGGTGTTCTTTTACCAACTTTGTTAATTTTATTTCTTTTTTAAAAGGACAATTTTTTATATTTTTGATTTTTCTATTTTTTTATCTTTTACTTATACTAAAAAGAAAAGGAAAATATTTTTACTTTTTATATTTTATGAATTTTTTTTTGGATTTTTGAATTATAAAACAAGAATGAAACTTTCGAGGGTGAAAGGATCTTCAAACCAAATAAACTAAAAACGAAGGAATCTTAAACACTAGTCCCCGGCAACGGCGCCAAAAACTAATTGTGAAGTTTTAATACACTATAAAATATATATACTAATATAACCTTAAGAGCAATTAAGAAAATTCCCTAAGGAAAATTCACTCTCAAAAATATATATAATATAATATATAATACATATATTTAACCGGATAAATATGATCACCATGGTCGTTTCCCCAACGACTAGTGAAATTGAAACCATCTGTTAAGCTGGATTAAGGATTTGAATAGAAAAATAGATGATATTGATATCTAATGACTACTAAATAAAAGAAACATTAAAATTGAAAATTAAATGCAATTTTAAACAATTAACAAATACGCAAAACAAATAAAACGTGACAAAATAGACTAAAATTAAACCTAAAAATTGCAATCTACTTTCTAAACCTAAATTAGTAAAAGAAAATTTTTTTAAAAAAATAAGAATAATTTTTTATAATTCTTAAATTTATTATGAGTTAAAACTATTTAGATCTAAATTAATCTCAAAATTATAAAAAATAGCAAAATAATTGGAAATATATTTTTCCTAAGTAAAATAAGTAAGAAAGCAAATTTTAAAAAAGAATTACTATTTTTGGCTTTTTAGATTTAAAGATATGACTTTTCTAAGATTTAAACTAATTAAAAACTTTAAAAATTAATAAAACTATTAAAAATATAATCCTACAAATTTTATAAAAATTATACTAGATAAATAAAAAGTGCAGAAATTTTATAAAAATAAAAGCCCTAATTTTTATCTTTTAATTAAAGCTTAATTAAACTAATTAAAACTAAACCCTAATTATTAATTAAAACTAATTAATTAATTAACTAGGGACCTACTATGCAAATCTAAAAAGGACTAACAGGAAAGTTAGCTAACTAACGGAAGGACCAACTATGAAACTTGAAAATTACAAAACCAACCCCTGAGACCAAGCCCGTTTACACCCTTAGCCCATTAAGCCCCAAACAGAAGTTGAGTTTCAAAAAGTGCTTTTTAGGGAAAACTCAAAAGAGCAAAGTTGTAAAGTAAGCTGGGGAGATCAACTTTAACAAAAGCTTTATGGGCTGAAACCCACTGATAAGCTCAATAAGAGCTTATCAATAAGCTGACCACAGAAGGGAGGCTTTTTCTTTTGGTTTTACTATTTAAGCTGTAAAAAGCTCAAAATAAGTTCAAATTAAGAACCAAAAGAAGTTTTGTAAAGCTTATAAGTTGCTTAAACTAAATGAGAAAAGAAAATAGAGCTGGAAATACTTTTAAGCTACTGAAAATGATCATGAAACAAGTAAACTCAGAGAATAAGCCAATTAGCACAAAATTCCATTAAGCTAAAAAACTCAAAAAGCAAATCTAGATTATGAGCTTCTGAAAACTAATTAAGCTACTTATAAACTATCTATTTAAGCAATTAAAACAAGCACCTTAAGCTAGGATTCAAATTTAGAGAAACTACTTAATTAATCCTACTGTTTTTGTATTTTTTTTTGCTGATAAGCTGTTTTTAAAAGCTAAATTAACCTAACAAATTTAAGCTGAAATGGAAAATAAGCAGAGATTACTCTAATACTATAAGAAAACTAAAACCTATCCTAAATTTAAACCCTAACTCCTATACTAACTAGCTGAAAATGGGGAAGAAAAGTCAGCAGTACCTTCACTTGAAGGTACTGCTGATGCAATTTGCACAAACAAAAATCCAAATGCAGCTATCACTAGATACTACTACTACCTTAACCACACTCAATTGAGTGTATTAAAGCAGAATTTAAGCACACAAATAACCTAAATCCCCTAGAACAAAATTAGCAACCCTATCAAAAACTCTAAGATACCCTGGTGCTGAAATGAAGAGATTAGGCCACAATTTCATTTAAACTTCATTTTAACCATTGAAATCTTTTTAAATCTTATTGTTTTATAAAAACTCAGCTGACTCAAGCACTTTTACCAAATAACTTTGACTTATAGTGGTCAAATTGGCTTATGCCAAACACCCCTTTCAGAAATGACAGATTTGAGAAAAGCTAACAAAATGAAAATTAGCTTAATGAGATCTTAACCCCAGATAATGAACAGCTAATATTAACCTTAATAAGCATGAGTTAACAGCTAAATAAGCAATAATCTAAGACTTAAGCTATTTTACTATTAATTTTTATTTTTTTTTATTATTCTTAAATTTATTATGAGTTAAAAACTATTTAAATCTAATTAAATCCTAAAAATTATAAAAAATAGCAAAATAATTGAAATTATATTTTTCCTAAGTAAAATAAGTAAAAAGAAAATTTTAGAAAAAAGAATTACTATTTTTGGCTTTTTAGATTTAAAGATATGACTTTTCTAAGATTTAAACTAATTAAAAACTTTAAAAATTAATAAAACTATTAAAAATATAATCCTACAAATTTTATAAAAATTATACTAGATAAATAAAAAGTGCAGAAATTTTATAAAAATAAAAGCCCTAATTTTTATCTTTTAATTAAAGCTTAATTAAACTAATTAAAACTAAACCCTAATTATTAATTAAAACTAATTAAAACTAATTAATTAATTAACTAGGGACCTACTATGCAAATCTAAAAAGGACTAACAGGAAAGTTAGCTAACTAACGGAAGGACCAACTATGAAACTTGAAAATTACAAAACCAACCCCTGAGACCAAGCCCGTTTACACCCTTAGCCCATTAAGCCCCAAACAGAAGTTGAGTTTCAAAAAGTGCCTTTTTAGGGAAAACTCAAAAGAGCAAAGTTGTAAAGTAAGCTGGGGAGATCAACTTTAACAAAAGCTTTATGGGCTGAAACCCACTGATAAGCTCAATAAGAGCTTATCAATAAGCTGACCACAGAAGGGAGGCTTTTTCTTTTGGTTTTACTATTTAAGCTGTAAAAAGCTCAAAATAAGTTCAAATTAAGAACCAAAAGAAGTTTTGTAAAGCTTATAAGTTGCTTAAACTAAATGAGAAAAGAAAATAGAGCTGGAAATACTTTTAAGCTACTGAAAATGATCATGAAACAAGTAAACTCAGAGAATAAGCCAATTAGCACAAAATTCCATTAAGCTAAAAAAACTCAAAAAGCAAATCTAGATTATGAGCTTCTGAAAACTAATTAAGCTACTTATAAACTATCTATTTAAGCAATTAAAACAAGCACCTTAAGCTAGGATTCAAATTTAGAGAAACTACTTAATTAATCCTACTGTTTTTGTATTTTTTTTTTTGTTGCTGATAAGCTGTTTTTAAAAGCTAAATTAACCTAACAAATTTAAGCTGAAATGGAAAATAAGCAGAGATTACTCTAATACTATAAGAAAACTAAAACCTATCCTAAATTTAAACCCTAACTCCTATACTAACTAGCTGAAAATGGGGAAGAAAAGTCAGCAGTACCTTCACTTGAAGGTACTGCTGATGCAATTTGCACAAACAAAAATCCAAATGCAGCTATCACTAGATACTACTACTACCTTAACCACACTCAATTGAGTGTATTAAAGCAGAATTTAAGCACACAAATAACCTAAATCCCCTAGAACAAAATTAGCAACCCTATCAAAAACTCTAAGATACCCTGGTGCTGAAATGAAGAGATTAGGCCACAATTTCATTTAAACTTCATTTTAACCATTGAAATCTTATTGTTTTATAAAAACTCAGCTGACTCAAGCACTTTTACCAAATAACTTTGACTTATAGTGGTGAAATTGGCTTATGCCAAACACCCCTTTCAGAAATGATAGATTTGAGAAAAGCTAACAAAATGAAAATTAGCTTAATGAGATCTTAACCCCAGATAATGAACAGCTAATATTACCTTTAATAAGCATGAGTTAACAGCTAAATAAGCAATAATCTAAGACTTAGGTTATTTTACTATTATTTTTTTGTTTTTTTAAGATTTATATGACAGAAAATGTAATATCAAGACTATATCTAAAAAGTTAAAAACAGATGATGAGACATATAAAATAAGCACAATGGAACACTAATGAACATAAATAAGCAGATACCATAAGCACATAAGCAAAATATAAGCTACTCAAACTATTATTTAAGCTAAAAGAAATAAAGACAAAATGAAATAGAAAGAGACTTACAAAATCCTCTAGCTAAACAAGAGGTATCATTTAAGGCAGCTACAAGCTCCCTAGCTTAATAATAAGCTAGGGTATAAGTCCATGGGGATCCTTCCCTTTTAGATCCCCCTTCCATAAGCTCACAATCCCAAAATGTAAAGGTGATAGTTATTTTAGCTGATTTTTTATATAATTAGTAAGATTAGGTTCAGTTAAGCTCCATCAAGAGCTTATAGACTCTTGAGAGCTGAAATAGGCTTATTATGACTTATTGAGACCATATTGAGCTTATGAGTAAAGGAGTAAGAACAATTAAAACAAACACTAGATTTTATTACTTAAAAACTTCCATTACATCAGAATAAAAGGTCATTACATGATTTAAGGGAAAAAATTACAATAAGCTAAATATTACTAAAGACTAGAAAAAGGTAAAATAAAGATAAAGTAAAAAAAAGTGTCCCGTGTATGTGAGGGTGAGGGCTTATTTATAGCCTCCAAAGAACATTCTAGGCCTCCTGAATTCAACTCCAATCCTTTAATCCGTACCCTTGATTCTTCTTTCATCTTTAATCTCTATTTTGAGCCGTTAGATCATTTGTGGACACTTGAGGATTGCCAAGCTGTCATTCTTTGATTGTGACAGCTTGTGCTTCTTTTGTGAGTAGATTAGCACAAAAACCCATCACTATGTGTGCTTTCACCATTGCTGACGTGTGACTTGAGTGTGAGTGAGCTAAAGTAATCCATTGATATGACTGAAATGACCCTCTTATCTTGCTAACGAGCTCTTGAATTGACTAATGGACCCTTTAATTCCCATTTACCCTCTCATTTACCTAGGCTGGTGATTTTTGTAGTGACGAATGAACAGTAAATGGCGCTTAATCTTTTGACTGTTATTTCAGTTAGAGTTTGAGGTTATTGCATTTCTAGCCCTTGTCTTTCTTATCTCCCTTTTTAGTCTAAAACGAGTTTTAGAAATTACAAGACTAGTCCTTGTGGTTTTTTATGGAAATGAAATGGACTTGTTAAATGGGCTTTTGATTAGGCTTTTGGGCTATTTGGTATCCGGGTATGATAATTTAGGGTTTTTCAGGCCCATTAAGGTTTTTAAGGCCCAATAAGAGGTGAGGGGTCATTTTGGACTTTTGTGAGATTTTGAGGGTTGAAATGAAATATTGTGGGTTTTGTCATTTTAGTGGTTGACTGCTGTTGACCATTGTTTGACTGATTTTGACTGAAGGCTTGACATTTCTGGCTTCGGCTTTGAATCTTTGGCTTCTTTTTGTACTCTTCTGATTCTCGTGTCCGTGCTTGCCCGTTTTTGACTGTTTTCTTGTGATTTTTGATATATCCATACCTGCACACACAAAACACAAATACAAGCACATTTTTGCCATTTTTGGTCTGTTTTGGGTTTAATTGGGTTATTGAAGATGAAAACACTCAAATCACTCAACTAATCTATGTGGTAATCATGTAACTAATTCGCTCAATTGCTCGGTCGTGACGAGTATTCTATCATAGGCTTGGCAAGGATACACATCTCCACCACTAGAGCTAAGGAGTAGCAAGTTTATAAAGGTAAAATCGGTTTTTATGATAAGGCTTAGAGGTTGATCATTCTACAATCTTTCACCAAAAGTACCACACCAACAAGGCAGTTGAAGCACACATACATGGTCGTAATGACAGAATAGACATGTGTGTTCGATCACATCCTCATTCGAGTTTAACCAAAGGTTAGGATGAAGAATGATATAGGGTAGGGATCTTCTAACTTTCACCAATAGTAATAAACCAACAAAGCAGCTGAGACATGCATACATGGCCGTAATGACGAAATAGACATACATGCTCGTACACATCCTCGTTCGTGTAAAACCCATGGTTAATGATTAGGAAAGGGAATTAAATTGTTGTTAAATAAAAATTACGAAACAAATAGACTAGGTCCAAAATAAAAGTTGCTAGACACTTTTTCCCGGCCGTTACCATGATAAAGACACAACTTTTTACAAACGTCTTGATCATTGATCAAAAACAACAACCTAAGTTGGGGTTCCCGTAACGGTCAACTTTCCAATCATCCCATACTTTACAAACTTTTACAAGACAAGTGGCGATATCTACCACTTTATACAATACTCTACATCATTGATTTTTAAGACGTATCAACGAATAATCGATCATTCATATAATTTCTTCGGTCTAAGCTATGGCGATTATTTCCAAACTTTCCTCCTCTTTTTTTCATTTGCTAACACTATACTACGAAACTCGGAGTAATTTCACCATCTTTACGATCATAATAACTCCGGATAATTCCTTCATTAATTCTTTCGTTCTTAGGATGTACTAATAATTGCGTTGGTAGTAAAAATACATGAGTTTTAACTACTTTATACATTCCCATTTGCAATGTGAAAATTTCTTACCAACCGTACCAAAGATAGAAAATTAACACAAGCCTCGGGAAATACATACTTTACACTTTAAGCAACTAGAAACTGATAAATGGACATAATCTAACCGGGTAGGCTAAGGTGTAAAGGTGTAACAAAACAGATAGTTGGTGTAATTCCTAAAGGATTGGCTTTACGGGTTGTTCTAGGGGTATCTTACTCTAAAGATGAGAGTAAACAAAGGGTTTATACGGGGATTAACTAACCAGTG
>BQNB010059842.1:0-17656 GCA_026074375.1 Tanacetum coccineum | reverse complement strand
TTTTAGAAGGGAATGTGAAATTACGATTGATGAGCTTAAGGGAAAATTTAATGGAATGAGTATTTAAATTAATAAAAAGAAAGAGCTTCGGCAACTAGAGCAAGCGGCTAATCATAGTACTTATATTACCGAGCCTTCGCGATGTTTCAATTCTTTTTATGATGACGATGATTACGAAGACGATGATTACGAAGAGAGTATTATTCCTTTGAATGAAATTATTTCTCAAATACCTCCGTCTATTGCAATTACACCCGTCTTACTGACTATGGAGCCCGGGGACTCTCTCAGTATGGGGGATGAGCATCTTAGCACTATTCCTGAAAAGGAATCGGACGAATTCATAAAGTTTAGTGTTGAGGAACCTTTGTTCAAATACAAAAGTGAGTTCGATGTTACTTTCGAGTAGTGGATAGTGATTGTTGACTTGCCTTCATATGATGATTATCTCCCATTAACATTCCTGAGGGAAAATACATGACTTTCTCTAACCCTCTCTTCGATTCAAATGAAGATTTTACCTTTAGTAATGACGAATCACTATCCGATGAGGACGTTCCGGAAGACAAGGTTAAATTTTACTCGAACCCTCTTTTTGAATTCGATGATGAATATATCTCTAGTGACGCAAATCCTCTTTTTGATGAGGTCAAGAGTAAGGACTCTTATGTTTCTAACCTTGATGAGCCGGCTTTGCTTGTCACACCTCTTTTGATTGCTAATGAGGATGAGTGTTTTGACCCAAGAGGCGAAATTGATGAGATCGATGCTTTTCTAGATATGGATATTTCTACGGATATTGAGGACGATTATTATGACTCAGAGGGATACATTATCTATCTTGAGAGTGTGCTCATTTAGGACACTATTCCTAATCTCCCTCCCAATGAGTTTTTTGATCGTGACCCTAGAAGCTTAAAGGATGAACCTGATAATTTGAAGAGTATGGTCAAAGTTTTCAACCCTGGGATTTGGGAGAAATTTTTTTCTCCAACTTATGTGAAATTATCCTTTGAGGATCGCCATTATCTTTCTCTTAGATATGTTATCCGATTTTATCTTCTGTCAATTTCAACTATCCGGTGGATTATTCTCTTCTCTTACCTCAGGGGAGTGAGATAACTATTTTTGACCCAAGCATATCCGCTTTTCATTTTTCTTCTCTAGAACCGACAGTATCTCATCGGAGTGGAACTTTCATGTGCTTCAATGTTTATCTAAACATCTTGAATGGAAGTCCGATGGAGATTTGCTTTTCCACATGTTTCGTCCCTAATATCACGCTGATATGGGGAGAGTCAAGCTAGTGACTCGCACAAAAACAAGCACTTTACGGGAGGCAACCCGTGTTTTCTATCTTCTTTTTTGATTTTCTAATAAGTGTGACGTGAGGAGGCTCGCCTATTCCTTTCTCGTGTTTCGTGGCTTGTGTTTTATGTCCAGGTTTGCCCGGATTATAAAGACTCTCGTGCTCGTGGTTTTGTCCATCGTTTACTCAAGCTTCAATCCATAACATGCTTATATATGGGAATCCGATATTCTAGATCTTATTGATTAACGTTTATCTATTAGCATAATTAATAAACGGCTTAAGATTTACGTAGAGACCCTTTTAAACATTGAGGACAATGTTTAGTTCTAGTATGAGGGGGATCTTTCGATTTGATCTTACTTGCATTTTCCTTGTCTTCACGTAACCCCGTTTTACCACCAAAAATAGCAAAAATATGTGATTTTAGGCCAAAATTTAAAAATTTTCAAAAATAAAATAAGTGTTTTTTTTTTGATTTTTCAGAATGGTTTAGAATAAGAATAAATTTGACTTGATCGAGCAATGTTGTGCTATAGCATTGCCCCTTAACCTATATAATTTATGCTTTTGCTAGTTCTTTTATACAAGGAATGCTTTTTAAAAACGCGACTTCTAGTTGTGGAAAGAGCCATGAGTTTGCAAGTTTACATTGGTACGACTTTAAATATGCAAAGCTTCTTTTTATTAGCTAAGCATTTGCAGATCGTTTTATTAAAGATTTTAAATTTTCGAAGGAAAAAAAGGGGGGGGGGGGGAAGAAAATAAACCATATCTATAACCGGGAGAATCTGTTGGTTGTTATTGGTATGAAGGATGTTGAAGAAAGAGAAAGAAAGGACCGGTGAGAACGACCCCCCAACGAGAAGGCTGAGAAGGTGGGGAGAAACACACCACTTATACCCCACTTAAAGAGAGGGGTAAGAACACGAATCCGCCGAGAAATGAGTAGAAAAGGAAATGATAGAGTTGAATATATGTTGATGCTAAACATGGATGTAGTTCGGATCTCTTTCAGTTCTCATAGAGGTTATATGTGGCTTTTTGCTCCCATCAACTTAATAAACATTATATATTTGTTAAATAAATAGAGTTGCTTTGGTTTTTGCGATTCTTAGTTTAGATCACTTCGTAGAGATTCCTTCTGGTAAAAGTAAGGTACACATCGAGGTTTTGTCAGTGTTGTGGGGAAATAGGCTACCGATTCCTGACGGCTCACTACCGTTGTCTAGGTAGTTAAAAGACCATCGAACTTGAAATTTGGCTATAATAATAAGAATGTAATAAACCGAAGCCGAAATAAGACTTCAGGATCATGGTCGGCTCGCATACCGATGTGACAGTCGTTTAAAGGATGGAGGTAATAATAATAAGAACTGTGGGCTGATAAAAGATTACTAGACCATGGTCGGCTCGCATACCGATGTGGCAGTTTTCAAAAGAAGGCCCATAGTTATAATAATAATCCGAGACTGCTATACGTTTACTGGACCATGGTGGGCTCGCATACCGATGTGGCAGTTTTCAAAAAGGTCGAGGATCTCCTGGTCGAAATAAGACTCTTGGACCATGGTCGGCTCGCATACCGATGTGGCAGTTGTTTAAAAGACCAGGGGGGGTAATAATGTTGCAATAATAATAATAAAGCCAAATTTCGACTCCGGGGTTATCTAAATAAAGCCTCCGTCTCTGGACTCGTAGTTGAGTTGTTTCGGATGAAATAAAAAGGATAACCCCTAAATCATGCGAATTTAGAACCTTAATGTGGACCTTATTCTCACCATATCGTCTCTTTAGGAAATGATTTCAAACTAATTATGGTCTAAACCGGGCACCTTTATGATAATAAGGACATAAATTATTTGTCACTAATAATTATAATAAAATCTTTAGAGGATCTAGGAATAAGGGAGCGAAAAGTAGTTGCGTTTACACAATTAGCATTTATGAGTAGTGTTAGCATCTAAACTTATATTTAGCTGTGATTTCATTTTAAGCTTGGTTTGGGGATTGTGAAAAATCAAGGATGACGAACTCCCGTTCTTAAAGCCTTTTTAAATAAATTTTATAAAATTGTATTTTAGTTTTTATCTATTATTAAATAAGTGGTTAAAACGGGGGCGCTTTTGAAATAAATGATTTTTGAACTTTTTAATGGACCTTTTCTGTTCTTGTTTGATGTGAGGGGTCATAAGTTAACGGGGGATTAAGTTATTTATTTCCGGGTGTGTTTTATAAACATTGCGTGTGGGACCAACAATGGCTTAGTGTGGGGGAGTTTGATGTGTGCCAAAACACACATCGTTTATTCCCCGTAAAACACTATTAATCGGACTAAAAATGCTAAAATATGGATAATTATCGTGCAAATATGTTTGTTTGGTGTTTTTATGTCTTGCAGGTAAAAAGATTGAAAACAAAGCAAAAACGAGTATTTTCGGGTTCGTTTCGATCAAGAGTGATTATTATTCAAGATCAAGATGAAGTCGTTAATATTTCCCGAGCATGCCATTGGAAAGAGCACGAAAATTCATTCAATTCGACGGTGGCCCAACGCCGCGCGCGTCACTTATTTAGGCGCGCCGACACCATTAATATGGGTCGGACCGACCCATATTTATATTGAGATAACAAGACTTCAAGCCCACAAAATAAAAATAAAAATGATGAAGTGCAAATATGAAGCTCGGCCCAGAAACTCAACCCATCAAATGAATAGCTCGGCCAACAGCAAAAGTTCAATATGGATCAAGCCCAAGATTAGATAACAAATGTGAAGGTCCAATTGTGTAATCCAAATTATAGCATGCATAATTTAGAAAGAGGAGATAAGAAAAATGAACATCACGTGTCTTTTTATTAAATCATCCATGGTCACGTGACCATGCACTAAGTTGGAAGGACGAGTAAGGTGACAACACGTGGCAGAGCTTTTGGAAGGATACAATTCATGTTATGAGGAATCTGTGATTGCGTTTAGTGAACGCATGAATGAAGCCACATGGCATTCTTCTATTTGTGGATCAAATAAATATTCGCTGCTCATACGAGGTTGTAGGATAAATGCAAATCATTGGCATTAAAGGCGGTTAGGAAATTCCGTGGAAGATTCGCACAGCCCCGCTCCTCTTGGTTATTTACAATTTTACCCCTTGAGTTTTGGCTATAAAAACAAACACAACAGCCACAAGTTGAATTATTAGATTAGTTATTAGTGTAGGAGTAGATTAATAGAGTAGTGTAGTTTTTTCTCTTAGTAGCTTTTTAAATGTAGTTTTCTTATTATTGATTTTGTAAAAAGTTGTATCAGCTTATATCTAGCTTATTGAACTTTTGAAGATTATTGATATGGAATGAAAAGTTTGTGTTTGGATTGCTTTTTCTTGGCTTATTTTTTTCTTTCTCTTCTCTCGGCTTATTGTTACAAATAAGCTGTTCGATTTGGGCTTATTTTCTGAGCTTATTCAACTTGGCTTATTAACTAATAAGGGATAAAACTAATAAGCTATATCTTAGTTTATTGGTTTTAGGTACTTATTTTCTTATTAAGTCACGGTTAAATAAGTTTCCAAATAAGCTTATTGCTTCGGCTTATTTCTAGTTTCTTTTTCCTTTGGCTTACTTTCTTAAGCCCACTTTCCTTTTAGCTTATTCTTAAAAGCCTATTTCCTATTTCGAATAAGCTATTCAAATAGCTTAAATCGATTGAGGTTTAGATTATAGTACCTAATAAGCTTCGGCTTATGTCACTTCTTTTCTCTTTTCTTTTCGTAATATTCGGATAAGCTTCTAGCTTATTTGATTTGCTTATTCTCTTCTACTCCTCGTTTGAGATAAGCTCTTTTGTATTAGCTTTTTGATGTTGTTGCTTAAATAAGTTTCGGTTTATTCGGTCTAGTTAAATTAGTTTGGATTAGCTACGAGATTGCATTATTTGGTAAATCTAGTTCTCAAAGTTAATTCGTTTGATTGATAGTTTAGCTTGAGTTTGGTTTAGATCTTGGGCCTCGTTTGAATATAACTGGGCCTGTGTTGGTTTAAGTGATTTAACTATTGGACTATTGTTTAAGTAATTGGATTAGTGTGAATTGGGATTGGGCCTACGTTTGAGTATTAGATTGGGCCGAGTAGTTTAAGTTAACAAATATTGCAAATGTTATAACTGTTATATCTTTAACAGCTTGTTTGTGGTTTGCTTTTTTTTGATGCCAGTCAACTCATGAGGCGTGGAGCTTAAAGGGTTTAATAAGCTAGATAGAATTTGATTATTTTCTTTAGCTTATTAAATCGGGTGGTTTTCGTTTAATTGTGGCTCTTCAATTCGGTTCAATTTTCTATCATTTTTCAATTAATTAGTGTAGTTTAGTATAAAATGTTTTGCTTTGCTTATTTTATCATTATGCATAGTGAGTAGTTTAATTAGTGCTTGTTAAGTGATATTGTTAATTGGGAATTAAGTGTGGATTTGAAAAAGGGTTTAATTAATTAATAATCTTTGATTATTTAGATTTATAGTTTGAATGTTTCGAAGGGCAAAAGCCGAAGAAATAGTCAAACTACACATCTAGTAATTAATATCTTTTTGAGAGATTTTTGTCAAAATAAATCAACGTTGTGAGATAATTATCTTTTCTAAGGAAATTAATTCGTTAATGAACCTTAATTCACACTTAATGAACTTTTCACGTCACTTAGCAAGCATTTTCATCTTATAAGTCTTTTTAGATCATTTTAGCATAATTCTCGTAGTTTAATTGTTTAGTATAATTCTAGTATTAATATTAGTATAATTTTTTTTGTATTAAAAAAATAGATTTAAAACTAAAAATCTTAAAAGATAATCAAGCATTTTTCTTCAAAACATTAACATGGATTTCAATTCATCTCTCGCCGTGGAAACGACACTCCGAAGATAGACTATTACTTTTCCTAAAGTAATTTTCTTATCTAACGGGATATACTATATATTATTACGACACGCGTATTATGACGTTTATCAACTCTCCCTGACCTTGTCACGTCCTCATAGTCGTGCTCGTTATGGTAATGAACACTAGCCTGGTTCTGCAAGAGTTCTTAGGAATTGAGCCCCCACAATTTCCTTTGAAACGACCCCACTTCTCTCTCACATATGTGATTTCATCCAAAATCATAAAAAACATATGTTTTGTGATTTCATCTTGAATCATTATGCTTTGTGATTTCATCTTGAATCATTATGCTTTGTGATTTCATCATGAATCATTAAAGACATATGTTTAACCTCTCAATGAGTCACATTTTTATAGGAATGGACTAGGCTGTTACAATTTTAAGTAACACCACATTGACATGACTTATCCTACATTTCTATGATTAGGTTGTCCTATTGAAGCCAGATCTTGGGATCTCCAGTCAATTGGGTTAGGTTTTCTTCCATAGAAACTCATTACTTTAAGGGCTTTTGTCCCATTGCTTTAGACGACTTACTAACTAACTCTCTGCTTAAGCCTTTCGTAAGCTGATCCGCGATGTTATCCTTTGACTTCACTTAGTCAATTAAGATAACTCTTTGTTGAGAGTAGTTGGTCATTTCGATTATTGCCGACGACGGATATGTCTGGACTTTTCCATTATCATTAGACTAGAGCTTTCGCCAATGCCGATTTATTATCACAATTTTACTTATGGTTGTTACCGTTAGGCCACTTGGTATGTCCTCTACGAATTGACGTAGCCATTCTCGCCTCTTATCAGCATTTATCTAACGCGATAAATTCTGATTACATCGTAGACTTAGCTATAACAGTTTGCTTGAAAGATTCCAAGATATAGCAGGCCCCTTCATAGTGTAAATAAATGTCCACTAGTCGATCTGAATACTTATGTCTGATGCGGTTGTCGTAAGGGGACTTTCTACATGAAGTTTTACAACTCCTAGGCAGTTCCTAATCGTTGTAGTGTAGTATAGGCAGGCTCGGGGGTTGTTATCGTTCACTCAGGAATAGGTTGGGGAAAAGATTGATCACAGTTAACAAAATTTAAAGGTTGAGGGAAGAATATTTTTGTATTTTTATGTTTTTATGGAAAGCAGGTAAATCATATGTTTGAGAGTTTGGTTTGGTTTTAGCTATTAACTAAATAATAATCTAAACTATGGTGATAACAATAAGATAGAGACTATGTTTATTTAATCATGTAATTAACTTTTTTTTCTAAAGGGGGGATTGCTTCTCCTAAGTGTTGTTACCTGTCCCCTTGTGATGATTGTGTAATTATTTCCAAAGTCATGAACGGATTACATGAACCCGCCGTCTACTTAGTATCCCGTTAGAGCAAGGCAACTGTAAGGTAGTATGTAAGGACTTTACAAGGCCTAAGAGTACACTAACTAAGTGCATGTGAAATATATTAAGAGTGGATCAACCATATTAGGGGGCAAAGTAGTATGAAGACTGTTACCCGATGGTATCCTTTCTACACAATCATGTTTTCCTAGACATATCAACAGCGATGCAGACAAAAGCTGGTTTTCTAAGACCTAACATGCACATCCATCACAAGAAGCAACACCACTAAGATCTACATTCTAGGTTTCATACAATCATAAATAAACACAATAGGAGGCTTAGCCTAGCATGTTAATAAAGCAAGAACATAGATGAATCAAACAACACATAGACATATTGAATGATTAAATAAACCTTACTTGATTAAAACATGAGTTGGAGGAAGTACAATAGGGTTTTTAGGCCCTAAAATCGTCCCTAACAGCTGCTAAATGAACTAGGGTTCGTACCCTCTTTTTATTCTAAAGTTACACACTCAAAACCCTAAATTCGGGTTTGTATATATTAGAAAAATGATGTGACGGCGTCACGTTTTAGTCATGACGCCGTCATGATAGAGAATATTCTAGATAATGGGCTGGGTCGTGTACTATGATGCCGTCGTGAGATCCAGTGACGTCGTCTTGGTCTTCGTTGTGACGGCATCACGTTGTATTGGTGACGCCGTCTCCAGCTGCTGAGAACATTATCTTGATAGATGTTGGTGTAGGTCCGTAGTCTTGTCTGTTTCTTCTCTAAATGAGCCCAAGTCACGTGTAATTCTTTCAAATGCCTTCCAAATGAGAAATACATGAAAAGGAACGATTAAGTACCTATTTTGGGCATAAATGCACGATTTAGGGGGCTAAACGACCTCGAAAAAGTATATAAAATGACACCTCATCAATGTCATATATCCAATTTACATAACTCTATCCTTCGATAACAGCATGATATCTATCATAATGCAGTCCATAATCGCGACTGTATCTCAAATAATGAAGTACCTTAGTCAAAGCTTTCCAATGTGCATCACTTGGATTACTAGTATACCTACTTAGCCTGCTAATAGCATACGCTAAATCAGGTCGGGTACCTGTCATTAAATACATTACATGCCAATAGTTCTTGAATACTCTAATTAGGTAAGACCTACGCCTCTATATTTAGATAGATGCAAGCTGGTGTCAATTGGAGTTCTAGCTAGGCCAGAATCCCCCGCATTATGAGTATTAAGAATCTTGTCTGTGTAATGGGCTTAACTTAACACAAGTCCATTCTGAGTTCGAATGATATTTATTCCAAGGATCACATCAGCCAAACCCATATCTTTCATGTCAAACTTTGATTTTAACATGTCTTTAGTAGATTTGATCATCTTTTCGTTACTACAAGTGGTAAGCATATCATAAACATATAAACACAAGATTACATATCCACTACTAGTGCCTTTTACATAGATACACTTGTTGCATTCATTAATTTTTAATCCACTCTCTAACATGGTGTGGTCAAACTTTTGATGCCATTGTTTAGAAGCTTGCTTTAAGCCATATAATGACTTAATAAGCCTACAAACTTTGCTCCCTTTTCCAGGAGCTTTGAAACTCTAAGGGTAGTTCATGTATATTTCTTCTTCTAAATCTTCATTTAGAAATGCCGTTTTCATATCTATTTGGTGAACTTCCAAATTTCTTAATGCGGTAATAGAAAGTATCATTCTAATCAAGGTTATTCGCGTAACAAGCAAATATGTATCAAAGTAATCTAGACCTTCGTGTTGTCTAAATCCTTTGATTACCAGTCTTGATTAGTACTTGTCAATGGTGCCATCGGCTTTCATTTTCTTCTTGAAGATCCATTTATATCCTAGTGGTTTACAACCACGAGGTAAATCCACGAGCTCCCAAGTATGATTTTGTAAAATAGAATCTATTTCACTTTTAATGGCTTCTTTCCATCGAGGCCCTTCTGAGGAATTTACCGCTTCTCGATAAGAAGTGGGTTCATTTTCTACCATAAAAGAAACAAAATCAGGTCCAAACGATTTCTCGGTTCTTGCCCTTTTGCTTCTTCTCGGTTCAACCTCCTCTTCCTCGGGTTGATCTTGTCTCTCATATTGGAGATCATTATCATCTCGTTGTCTCTTATCTTGGACAACTTCGTCATCTAATCTAGATGAGCTTCAAGTTTCCTTCGTTAAACAAGGAAATATATTTTCAAAGAAGGAAGCATTCCTTGATTCAATTACTGCATTCTTTTGTCTATCCAGATTTTTCGAGTCATGTACACTGAAACGATAAGCACTGTTAATTTTAGCATATCCAATAAATATACAATCCACTGATATGATGGTTTTCTTCCCATCCACAATTCATAAGGGGTATCTTCTTTTTCTTTATGAGGTATCTTATTTAAAAGATAAGTAGCCGTTAGAATGGCTTCCCCCCATATGTCATGACTTAAACCAGAATTTATCAAGATGGCATTAACCATTTCTTTCAAGGTACGATTCTTTCTTTCGACAATACCGTTTTGCTAAGGTGAATAGGGAGCAGTGAACTCATGTCTGATTCTATGTTTCACACATAGAGTAGCGAATGGAGACACATATTCACCTCCTCTATCACTTTGTACAACCTTGATTTTCCTACCAAGTTGATTCTCAACTTTGGTTTTGTATAGAACAAACTTGTCTATAGCTTCATCTTTACTTTTCAATAAGTAAACATAGCAATACTTTGTACAATCATCAATAAACGTGATAAATTACTTATTGCCACCTTTTGTGGGTAGTGATTTCAAATCACATATGTCTGTGTGTATCATATCAAGTGGTTTGGTTTTTCGTTCAACCAATTTGAAAGATGATCTTGTAAGTTTGGCTTCAACACAAGTTTCACACTTATATTTTGAATCAATATGAAAATTTGTTATGCTATTAAATTTAATCAAATGTCGTATCGAATTAAATTTTACATGTCCAAGATGACCATGCCACACATTAGAAGACTCAATCAAGTAAGTAGAAGAATTCATTTTATTGATATCATTCATAACAACCATTACATTGAGCTTAAACATACCATTCATGGCATATCCCTTACCAACATACATTTAATTCATATACAAAACAAACTTATCTGACTAAAAAATAAGACGAAAACCAAACTTGTTCAACAACCAACTGGACACAAGATTCTTGCGAATCTTCGGGACATACAAGACATTAGTCAACGTGAGCTCTTTCTTTGATGTCATCTTCAAAATAACATCTACTTCGCCCTTGATATCAGCAGTTGCAGAGTTTCCCATGTACAGCTTCTCTCCATTGTCAACCGCTCTGAAAGAGCGAAACATACTTTTATCAGCACACACATGACGGGTTGCCTCATTATCAACCCACCAACCACTATTGTTAAAACCTACCAAGTTAACTTCAGAGATCATGACAATGACGTCAGACACCATAGCAATCATGTCCATATTATCATTCACCATATTAGCCTGGTGTGGATTCACCCACTTCGGCATCTTGCTTAGCAGCACGGTGACCTGGCTGGTCATAGTTGTAGCAAGTCCTTTGGAACTTTTGTTTCACAATTAGAGCTTTAGGAGCAAGGTACTCAGCCTTCCTTTTGCCCTTCTTGTCATTCTTCTTTTTGCCTTTTCCTTTTGCCTTAGAATTAGACTTTGAAGATGACCCGACATGCTCAACCATATTAGCCTTGGCAGAATAAGGTGTATAATTGTTTTTCTGAGCCAGCTAGTTATACTCTTCTATACAAAGACGAACAACTAAGTCTTCAACACTCATCTCCTTTCGCTTATGCTTCAGGTAGTTTTTAAATTCTACCCAGCTTGGAGGTAACTTTTCAATAATAAAAAGCAACTTGAAAAGTTTCACTCAAAGTCATTCCCTCAACATACATGTCGTGTAGCAAAACCTGCAGATCTTGAACCTGAGTTATCACATTCTTTGAATCAACCATCTTGTAATCCAAAAAACGAGCTACCAAGAACTTCTTTGTACCAACATCCTTAGTTTTCTACTTGCGTTCCAATGAGTCCCATAATTCTTTGGCAGTCGTGGTCTTGCAGTACATGTTGTACAAAGAGTCCACCAAACCATTCAGAACATAGTCATGACACAAGAAGTCTGAATGTTTCCATGCTTCCACAACTTGCACAGCCTGTGCATTAGAGGGTTGACCTTCCCTAGGAGGTTCCACCTGAGGTGCAGTCTCCTTTAAGAACCACGATAGAAGAACATCTTATGTTGCCACCTCTTAAAATTCTGCCCATTTAATTTTTCTGGTTTTTCAGCATGATTAGCAACTGTGTTGGTAACCGGCGCACAAGCTACGTTCACAGGAGCAGTCACATTAGTATCGATTGTCATCTTGAAAGATCAAACAAAAACAGTTAAATAAACTGTTATAAATCGGTATCTAAGAAATTCAATCGTGATTTCTATATGCTTGTACCGAATCTGATTCAAAGAAACAAAATCTTGGTTTCAATGAATCGAGTAGATCAGTTTAATAGAAACTCAATCTTGGTTTCAATAGAAAATGATTCGAAAAACCACTTTAAAATCATTATGGATCTGTATACCAATCTGTCAATTAAAATCGTGTTAAAAACTGATTTTTCAAAGAAACTCAATCTTGGTTTCGACAGGAAAACAGTTTATATATAAAATCTGTTAATAATAACTAATCCGATTTAACAAAAGCGTTTTTAATTCTGTTACACATAATCTGTTTTTAGACTGTAGGGTAATTGCAACAGTTTTTATTAATATCAAATCGAATTACAATAAATAAATAACAGAAAGTAATTAGCAGAAAATAAATGCAGACAAAATGAGAGTAGAAGCAGAAGACAGACACTATATAACGATAAGTAAATAAAAGCAGTAAAAGGTCGTGGAACGAGGCTCGTGTTTAACACGATTCCCTTAAAACAGATTCGCCGCATGTTCCAGGTACAGAAACTCCAATAATTGTTGTAACCGGACCTTGACAAACTATCCTGAAAAGATAAATCACTGAAAACAGTGCTTCTGATCGGAAAGAATGTTGGAAAGCGTGGCTTAGAGAGCTGCGTTTTTTGGATATATAAAACTGAACGAGGCTTGTTTAATTTATAGGGTGAACTTGTCTTGGTCACCAAGACAAAATATTGACTAATAATTAAACTGGTTCGCAAATCTTTTATAAAATTAAACGATTTGAAATCTTTATTTATCAAAACCGAAATCTGTTATAAACTTGCACACAAAGTTTATATCAATTTTTGAAAATAAATTGTTACAGATACATGGAAAGAAAATCAGAATCTGCGACAAAAAGATACACGCACAAGCCCGGAATCCGTGGGTGCACATGAGTTTACAAGCTTGGAACCTATTTTGACCCAAAATCAAATTTTATGCACCACCCTTACGTGCGCGTGCGCAAGTAGGTATTGGAGTAAAACCAACCTAAAGGAATTTGAAGGTAGAAACCAAGAGTTCTATATAAACACCTTCTCATTTCCTTCATGGGGCGATGTGGGATACTCTCCCAAATCCCAGATTTCGTATTCCAAATGCCTCACTTTGAGACACGATATCTCATTCATATTAACTCCGTTTTGGACATACTTAAGCTCTTTGCGAAGCTCTCTTCAAGGAGAACGCAAAACTACAAGCTAATATAAATATATATATAACATATACATATATTAAATAATGTCTAAAGTTTGCGAAAAATCATTTTCACAGATATTTTTCCAACAATAAGCACCATTAAGTGCATGAGATTAATTACAACATGTAACCTATTCGTGATCATAAAAAATATTATTATCATAATCAATTACAATAAAAGCATTAACATAAACATTATATTCAAGATTATAGAGCTAAGTAATGTACATTCACAAAAGAAATCAAGAAATAAACTACAAGCGTTTAATAACTCGTTATAATACACAGTAACAACACACTATCACAATAAAAAGTTAAAAACCTATAGAAATTCATCTATCCGCGCTTTTAATACATAACAACAATCATCGCGATTAGAAGCTAGTTAACGTAAACAATCTATCACAATAAAAAATAGTAGAAATCCATATACCTAAGCTTTTAATCAATGACAACAATCAACGCCATAGCCAAACACTCCTTAAAGCTAAACATTTGCACTTTTTTTTTTGAACAGCGGATTATTATTAAGGACTAGCGAGGCGCTAAGAAAAAATTACAAGGTGGAAACCCTTAAAGGGTTTTGCATCCAAAACAAATTATTTTGTAGGGGTCATAAAGTGTATGGTCAATTTGAGCATATTTACATGATGATTTGAACTCACCTATTATCGATAGCCTCCCGTATATTTCTACCATACAAACTTACCGGGTCGCCCCGAATCCAAATCATTTGCCAGTAGGGCCACTAACCTGCAGAGAAAATTTTCCAATAAACATATATGATGTTTCATTATATGACATGGCCGCTTAGGGAATGCGTGGCATTGATTTTAGTTCAATAACCATTAGTTGTTGGTAATTTTATAGCAAATTAGATTTTTGAAAAATCTCTAAAAACTTGCAAAATAAGCATATTCTAATTTCAAACATCATTTACATAAGTACTTATTTGACTATTTCACACATACTCAGTAACATTGATGTGCATTGAACATTATTTGGCAGAGCCATGTCTCAAAATAGGGAGGCCTATATGAGAAATATCCATTATGGAATATTTTTTCTACTATTCAAATGAAAGCATGCAAAAATCTCTATATCATTTCCTTTTATGAAACATACACAACTAAAAACTTAATTATCATAAAACCATGTATTCAAAACTTTAATCTTTTAGTTTAAATTAATATATGATTACAAAAATTACTTTATTTCAGTAATGATCTACTTATGTTGTTTCATGCATCAAAAGAAAATTACAAACCTGTTCATTCTCGAGAACCCCAGTTAAAAATGTGAAGGTAACCGTGTTTTTACCCTCAATAAAATTGAACGACTTACGACACCAACTGTTCCTGGCATGGAATAAGTTCCTTCTTTAACTTTATAGATTCAGTATATGTTTGAACAACTTAATCATATCATTCACTCATAGGGTTACCGGGTCAACCCGATTAACCAGATAAGATATAATAACCCAATAATGGATTTATAATCGTTGAGCTTTGCTGCTCTTATTTTTGCATATTATTCATACTTCATTAAGTTTAGAGGATTGTATTTAATAATCTATACTCCTTTTACAACATGACCGTATGTCTAACGATGGGACGTGGTATTAGTTTATTACGGTAAACAAACACATTGTTATGATATTTGTAGTCTACGTAAAGCTAAAGTCGCATATGTCTTCTCATTTTTCCTAGGCTTGCCACACGATATAGTGAACTGCCTTTCATATCTAGTGTTTGCACGAAGTTGCTTTTCTCTGTTATAAAAGTTTATTTGTAAAAAACCAACATGCTTACTACCCAATTAACATGTGACCTGATAACTCGATAAACCCAACCCGACAATCGCAACCCGATAGACCCGATCCCGGTAGACCCAAGTCCTTATTGGGTCGGGTTGCGGGTCAAATTTTGTTTTTTCAAAACCCAATAGACCCGAACCTATAAACCTAAAACCCGACCCGATAACCTGATTGACACCCCTAATTCTCGTAGTAGAATACAATGTTTTGATTCAATTTCATTGAATATAACCAAAAGAATGTCGATTAAACGGAGACCATCAAAACCACAAGTGAAAATTCCAATTAAGTATGGGGAAACGATAGGTAATCTAGTAAAAACAATTAAGTCCCCTAACAACTCTGGTAGGTGTTTTTTGGTACATCTTCTTCTATTTCCTCTATAACACACTTTATATACTTAGGTGAAACTAACGTAGAGTAGTAGATATTTGGGTTGGTCTTTTGATGTTCAATACACACACACAACACCTTATGATTTAAGTTAACATGCTTACACATGATAAGCACATCTTTGTCACTATCTAAAGGTTATAGCCCATGGTCCAAATTCTCACCAGGTATAAGAAAGTGATAAAACATAACAGAGTGACCATCATCACCTAACTCTTCCACCGTAGCATCCATTTCGTGAGCATAGAACTCATTCACATCTACTAAATAAACATAGTCAGTGAACTTGCCACCACAGTGAATCTTGATTGAAAACGTTTCTAGTACATTTGTTGCCAAAAAAAAATTAGGGATTTTAGCTAAAATAATATGACCGAATACATTTTTGACCATCAAAATAACCATGCAATACCATAAAGTTCGTGAACATTCATATCCTCTCTTGTTTTACGTAGACCCCACACTGTTAACACCAGATCATAAACGATTGTAAAAACTTACGCTGTGTTCTTGAAAAAAATTGAGATGAAAAGTAAAGTAAGAGGGAGTAAAGAAATGGAGAGGAAGCAAATGTGTGTTTTAGTTTATGTTCTTAAGTTACTAATGAATGTAAAAGAAAGAGAGAGTTTTTGTGTTTAGTTAAAAAAATAATCAAATAAAAAGCTAGCAAAAATACACTTTTGCCCTTATAATCCTAATGCAATACTTATAAAAAGGGTATTTATGGTAATTTACATCTCTGTTTTTTGTTCCTCCACTTTCACCCCAAAATTAGGATGAAAGTTTAGAAAGCACTTTGCTCCCTCTTTCACCCATTTTCTTTCACTTTCATTTCTAAAAAAAACTTGAGAACATGTGTTTTTTTATATCCTACACTTTCTTTCCTTTCCACCCTTTTACACAACTCGAGAACACAACCTTAGAAGAGTGTGAAAGGTTGTGAGATTGGTTAAAGAGTAGGTAGAGAGAAGTGGAGAGATATTTGAAACGGAAAATGAGAAATTATGAGAAAAGAGAGTTAAATTGCATAAATCGTCTCTAAAGTTTGGCCAAACTGCATGTTTCATTCCAAACGTTACGAAAGGCAAGGATCGTCCTTGTGAGGAAACCTTTGGTGCAAGTATCGTCTCTGCGGGGACGATACTTGCACAAAAGGTTTCCCTAAATGTTTCTCCTTAAGGACGATACTTGCACCAAAGGTTTTCCAATAGGGATGATCCTGGCACTTTCGTAACGTTTGGGACGAAACATGCAATCTGGCCAAACTTTAGAGACAAATTATGCAATTTACTCTGAGAAAAGATGGTAAGTTATTACTTTGCTATTTGGGAGGCTCGATGCAACAAAAGTAAAATGGACCAAACTACCCTCACGTGGAGGGCACATGTAGTGACTTAACGCCTTGACCAAACGTCCGTTTGGTCAAAGGACTCTTAGTGTGAAGGGTTTCAGAGTAGGGATGATCCGTGCCAAAAAGAAGTTAAAGAACCAAAGGTTAAAGTTAACAAAAACCACAAGGACCATTTGTGTAATTTACTCTTGATATAAAATATCAGGACTTACTTTCCAATCCTATAAAAAGTTATAGAGTTAAGTACATTTTTGGGCCTCGTGGTTTGGTGCGTTTTCACTTTTGGTCCAAAATTCAAAAAAGTTTTGGTTTTAGTACAAAACACATAGTTTCGTTCCACTTTCGGTCCAAAAGACATAGTTTCGTTACACTTTTGGTCCAAAAGACATAGTTTCGTTCCACTTTTAGTCCAAAACTTTTAGTCCAAATTCACGGGATTGGACTAAAAGTAGAACGAAACTATGTTTTTGGACCAAAACCAAAACTTTTTTGAATTTTGAACCAAAAGTGAAGAACGCACCAAACCACAAGGACCAAAAATGTACTTAACTCAAAGTTATATTACCGCAACCGACTTACTTTCCAATCCTATAAATAAACACCGTATATACCACGTAAAAAACACTTTCCAATATCCTTCATAACCCATACTCGTTCTTCATAACCCATACTCGTTCGACGATCTTTTAGCTTTATATCATGGATTTTTTCGATTGTTTTGATCCAACTTTATTCGCCGGAGACCCTTACATTGGCGACACCGAAGCGCGTAATGGAACCATCT
>BQNB010059841.1:0-37159 GCA_026074375.1 Tanacetum coccineum | reverse complement strand
TTGATGCTACACTTTACCGTGGTATGATTGGATCCCTAATGTATCTGAAGACCAGACCTTATTTATGCAGTTTGCTTATGTGCCCGATATCAGGCAAAGCGTACCAAAAAGCACTTAAATGAGGTTAAGAGGATCTTTCGATACCTAAAGGGAACCATTAACATAGGTCTCTGGTACTTGAAGGATATCGGTATGTCTATGACAGCATATGCAGATGCAGATCCCGCGGGGTGTCAGGACACTAGACGCAGTACACCAGGAAGTGCTCAGTTCTTAGGTGACAAACTTGTTAGTTGGTCATCCAAGAAGCAAAAGTGCACTGCCATCTCGAGTATAGAGGCTGAATATATTGCCTTATCTGGGTGTTGTGCTCAAATCCTATGGATGGGTTCACAACTAACAGATTATGGTTTTCAATTAAATAAGATTCCTCTGTACTACGACAACAAGAGTGCGATTGCTCTATGTTGCAACAATGTTCAACACTCATGAGCCAAGCACATCGATGTTCGCTACCATTTCATAAAAGAGCAAGTGGAAAATGGAATTGTGGAGCTATACTTTATCCGGACTGAATACCAACTGGCTGACATCTTCACCAAATCCTTGCCAAGAGAAAGCTTCAACTTCTTGATCGAAAAGCTCGGTATGAGAAGCATGTCTCCGGATACATTGAAACGCCTGGCAGAGGAAACGAATGAGTGATGGTGGTAACTCATATCCTGTATCATATGTACATAAGAAAAACATAAAAACACAAAAATATTTTTCTTTTATATAAAATTTTCAAAAAATAAAATAAAAAATTTAAAAATCAGAAAAATATAAAAATATGTATCTCTGGCATGTCTTCTGAAAATCGATAACATTTACTGCCTTAGAAATGTCATTTAATAATGATACGAGGTTGTAAATGAAGTTCGAGCAGAAGTTCAAAAAAATTCAAAACATGCCAAAAATGGCTTGCTAGTATTTCAAATAGCAACATGGTTATCATCTTAAAGGCAAGTATTTCAAAAAGAAAACTTAACCTCATAACAGGAATTTATTCTCGGGCATGGTCTACTTTATGGCCATGCAAAGGCTTGTGTTTACTTTGCAACACAATCCGTGCTTCCTATATACAAATTAATGTACGTGTCAGTGCATTTCTTTGTCAAAATAAAAGAAATCTTATTTTTATTGGTAAAAAGTTTTCTTCACAATGAATCAGTGTTTTCAGTAATCAAAAAAATATTTTCAAAGACAATTCGACCACTCAAACAATGACAACAACTCTTTAAATATAAAACGGGTCATTATTTGAGTGGGAGAAAGCGTCAACAAATAATCTTTTAAAACGGTCTTTCAAAATAAGTCACGGAATAAACGGATAAAGTTTTTGATAATGACGGATAATAATTTAAAGGGGAGTTAATTTATATTGACTACAAGGGCTATAAATGTCATTTGTTTCAAACTTTAGGGACTTATTTGCAAATTAAGACTTAGTGAATTTAGGCTTTAAACTACATTCGATCAATATTGCCAACACTTCTTTGTATTAAAAGACTTAGAAATGTTTGGAAATACTTTTATAGTTTTAAAAGCCTTGAAGTTGATTCTCACGAGATAGATCTAAGCTTATTTATTCTTCAAACACGATCTCGAGTGTGTGTGCGTACATGCTTTTGCTGATTCCGAGGTGTCAAAACCAGCAAGGGGGAAGGAGTAGATGTATACATGATAGACTCCATGGCGTTCTTTTAAACTTGTCTTCATGGTTAGCTTCTTTTGATTTTAGGCCTTCTTTGTTTCTTTCAGGTGCATTATTTCAACCTCATAGGGAAAGAGACATCTCGTCATCATTTAGTATGCATCATTTGAGTTCCTAGGGGTAAGTGTTGGGAGAATAATTATTTAAAATGTGAGAAGAGTTCTTTCTGATTCAATTAATGTTTTACTCGACCGGTCAATCTCAAAGCTTACTCTTAAAAGAAGTAGAAATATTTGATAATAGAGGTACACATAGGTATGATGATTCCTTTAGATAGTCAGTATTCTGTAGGAAGAAATGTCTACTTCCGAGACTTAGTTGACTTTAGAGTTATCATTTCATCTATTTAGAGGATTTAATTGTCTACATTCGGGACTTAGTTGACTTTGGTGTTACAGTTTATATCATCTCTATCCTGAAGAGAGAAATGCACTCATCCGGGACTTAATTGACTTTGGTGTTGTGGTATCAAATTCTTGAAAGGGTTAATTGTGTACTTCAGATATCTGGGCTTTATACATCAAGACTGCTTGATGCGGCTTGCAAGAAAGATTTGAATCTACTCAAGAAAGGATTGCTGATTTAGGGGAAAGCTAAGATAACTTCTTATGAGAAAATACGGGGAAGACCTACGGCTGCTACAAAGAACCATATGATTCCATCATATGATGTTCTCATCATTCAGGTCAAACCTAGTACATAATAATCTTGTGAATATATAAATGTGTAGTGTAGACATAAAAATTAGGCATATATAGTGTTTGAGTATGAATTTTCAAGAATTTCTTAGTAAATTCAAAAAAAATTCAAATTAACCACCATATTATTCCCTCATAATTTGAGGGGGAGCATTAAAATGTTCCAATAATCGGCTTGTTAATAATTGGACATTTTTTCCCTAAAACCATGAATATTTGAATTAATTGATATCTAAAAATACAATAAGATTTGACCTTTTTTGATAAGGGGAGAAAATGAGTGATAAAATATATGGCCAGAGAGATGGAATTAAAGGACTCAGGGGCAAGCTCATCTCCTCATGTGCTAAACATTTTTCGAATATCGATGCACATGTTGAGGGGAAGCATTTTGAATGGTTTAAGGCTGCGAATAATACCGACCATGTTTGTAATTACTTGGAGTTATAAGGTGGTTAGGATTAAGGTATTCGTTCCCATAATCCAGCCAGAACCGGAGGGATCTACTCAGGGACATTCTATTAGTTAGAATAAAAGTTCTTAGGTATGATAAAAGGAGAAAAAGTGATAAAATAGAATAGTGCCGACTGAGATGGAGCTCAGTACTGGAACAACCCCGAACAAAGCTAAGTCATGAAGTCTCGGTAAATCACTGAAGTGGTTGAAGAATTAAAAAGAAAAAGTTAAGATAAAGGGTGTTAGTTTGTGTATACTATAAGGCCCCCCGATGTGTGTGGCGTCAACCCCCCAAAGTTAATCCATATTCCAACGATACTCAGGCATAGCCAGATTAATGCCGTTCAGATAGATGGACAAGATGGTCCAGCGACTCTAAAATAGGTTGCGTCTTGTGTTGTTAGAAGAGAGGCCTATTGTAGTACTGGGTTTGAGGGGAGGATTGTTGGGTGTAAACCTAATCCCACATTGGTAGAATAAGTAAACAGAAGATGGGTTTAACACTTATAAATACCCCTCTCATTGTAATTGTAAACTTGGATCTAGGTGTGTGTGTTTTGTACCCCGTGCAGTTTAACACGAGGCGTGCAGTTTGGCATGATCGTGCAGTTTGGCATAAGACTGAGCAGTTTAGCTCAGAGCTTAATAATATCTCTCTGGTTTGATCATGTGGACTTCCACGACTATCATAGTCGTGGATACCACATTATATCTTGTGTCGAAGTGTGTTGCAGGAGCTATATACTATATTAAGGTCCTGTACAAAGGTGTGGCAGTTCATATGCCCCTAAAAAAGTGGTATCAAAAACCATGCTAGTCATAAACTAGTGGCCAGAAAGACGGTAAGCCAAAAGACCACAGTATAATAGGTTATCGCTTCCATTTCTGTAAGATGTAAATGAAGACTCCTCTATATCTGAAACAGAAGCTTTAGGAGCACTTGGGCAAAAGCCCAAACCTAAAGGTATGAGGTTTTGTTGTTAATATCTTGTAGCCCTAGGATTTGGTCAAGCACTGTTCCCTACAGTTATGGGGGGGGGTTTCGCGTAAACTACTAAGTCTAATGTTCAAATGGATTCGAGATTTGAATTCTTTGTTGAAGAATAACCCGTCGAAAGACATCCATAGAATATACAAATTATTTGTTAAGTGTAGAGGACAGAAACAGGGGCAGAGTGTATGACAAAGGGTACAAAGCAGAACAGAAACAAGTCAAAATCATGGAAGATAGGAGAGATAAAGTATAGGCAGAATATCACGTGTTGGAATTGCAACTAGAAGGGCCACTTTCAGAATTAGTGTTCGAAGCTTGTAGCCTCAAAGGATAAGGAGGTTAACTAGGCATCTAGATATTCTGATGACGCATTGGTATGTTACGTTGAGAATACGGTTGAGGATCGTATTATGGATTCTGGTGCATCGTTCCATGCTACCTATTGCAAAGAAGAGTTAGAAAGGTTCAGCTGACGCTCGCTATAAGGTTTTGTTTAGCAGAAGTGACAAGACTTTAGAACATGCGCAGAGCGTTAGGAATGTTGTCCTCAAAAACTTCTTTTGGTACAAGTTGGACACTGAAAAGCGATTGTTGAGGTACATTCCCAAACTAATAGAGAAGGTCAATCTCAAATTTTGGACACATGATGAGGAAGGTTACCACAAGTAGGCTTCAGAGACCAACAGTGAAGGTTTACTAAAGGTAGAGATTGGTGCGGTAAGCTCGTAGGAACAAATGTGGAAGCCTGTATATGGTTGAGGTACACCCCTAGGGGATTGGCGTAATTATTTATGGTAGTGGCAGTGCAGCTCTATAGCACCAGAGACTTGGTGATATGAGGAGGATTGGTATGAACATGTTAGCTTCTAAAGGCAACGTTCGCAAATATACAAAGTAGATATCAACTTCTATATAGCCAAGTAAGGTTCTGGGAAGCAGAAGAAGCTTTCATTTATAATGTCAGAGAAGACAAGGAAACTGCAGAAGTTGAAGCAAGTTCATTTAGAAGGCTATGCCCTACATTTATTGCATCAATCTGAGGATCCCGACTGTCGAAACATGTAGAACTGCCGTGGGGGTAAAGACAGCTACAATGATACTGTTAATCGAAGATTATAGCAGGAGATTACTGTAAGTATATATGCGCAAACCTTCAGGAGAAGTTGCGTTTAAGTTTGATAATGGTTGGAGAGTATCGTAGCTGACCGAAAAAACAGTTTTTTGTGTCGAAGATAGGGAATAGTGGATGCGTAAAAAATGTGTCCCGGAAAACACCTCTACAGTTTGGTGTTGCTGAAAGATTGAGCCGAACATTCAGAGCAGAGAGCACGGGCTTCGTGCTAGAGAGGCTCCGAAAAGTTATGGGCAGATTCAGTTAGTACGACCTACTTAATCTACCCAAGCATACCTTATGTTCCGAAAGGTTGCCGTATTCCAAAAGAGAATGGCGAGGGAAGGATACAAGTCTCACACACTTGAAGGTATTTGGTTGTGACTCATTTGTTAAAGTGAAAGATGTTTGCGGAGAAGAGATGAAATGTACATTCACAGGAAGCGGCTCAGATGAAATGCGATACAACTTTCGGGACACAAAGAGTCACCGGGTTATCCAAAGCAGAGATATTACATTTGTGGACTCGATTTATGGAGCCATGTCTGCGACAAATTCAACTGGCTTAACGAAGCCAATACAGAAGAGTCAAGTGGTGTTAGTAGACATTCTATAGAACCTTGCAGAGAATGATAACATAGTTGCAGAGCATGGTTTGAGTTTAGAAATCACTCACAGCCTAGGTGGGAGCTTAGATACGAGTGAGGGGTCCAAAAACAATCGGAGCTTCAAGGATAGTGGAAGATCAGATGAAGAAAGACACTGAGACAGAGCGCCATCCTCGAGGAGGGAGGCTTTAGAGACCATCCACATTACGAGAAGGTCCAGCAAAGAGTCGTAGGGCACCAGTAAGTACTCTCCATAAGCAACTATTTTTTACTATCATAGAACTGGGTGAACCAGAGCGTCTTATTCATAACCTTGCATAGCAAGATTCCGTACAGTGGTAAGAAGGTTATTAAATCACAAATGCATTCACTTGAAAAGAATCCAAACGTGTTCCTATAGTCAGAATTACTAAGCAGCCGAAAGAAGGCATCACCAAAGCTTGTTGTATGTCAAGGTTCTAGAGAAGAGATAGTGGCAGAAAAGGTCATACAGGCTAATTGTAGTAAAGGTTTCCAACAGAACAAGGGTAGCACTCACAATGACGATCTTCTCTCCAGTTGTAAGATGACTAAAAACAGGTTAGTCTTGAGTATTCGTAGCTGCAGGACGCCTTGTATATGTGGGAGCCTGAATGATACATTCTACACAGCATAAAAGCAGAGGTTTTTCAGCATAGCTGGATCAGAAAGTAAAACCTAGTGTGCATTATCTGAATGAAAATTCTGTACGACTGATTCAATGCACCGAGGCTAGGGTGAGGTACTTGAATTTCTGATTAGTATTGCACAAAATTATAAGGTGAAAGAGTATTGTTCCGATGAACCAATGTGATGCCCGCTCTAAGAAGATGGTTCATCCTGCATTAAACGACTGTAAAAGGTTTAAGACGTAGATGGTCGCAGGCTCCAACACATGAATAGACCATTCAACAAGCCAACGTTAACACCCCCCAACAATACAACAATGCACTTAATACCACATGGGGTGCTACTTCATAATACACAACAATAGATACAAGAGAACGACCTCTAAATGTGTCGTTTGTAAAACAATCCTCGTTGATTTTTAATTCAAAATTTGCTATCAATTTAATATACATTTGTCCCATAATTGCGCATCACAATGTTAAGTTTGCGAACGTAAAGACACCAATGCACTTCAAGAAAACCGAGCAAATAATTTTCCTGAGAAAAACATGCATAAAAAGGTACAACATAAAGTTGGTGAGTTCATAGGTTTCTGTAAAATAACAAACGTTCTAGTTCCATAAAAAAGTGTATCTTGCCCACTGTATCATTACAAGTGTCATATAAAAAACGCGTTTAGTTACTACACTGTCTCCCTAACTCAGTCTATCATATAATAAATTGTGGTGACAACATTTAAATCCTTAAATGTAACTTCCAAAATGTTGTATGATTTCAATAGAAATCATATTCACCTTTAACATATGCAGAGACCATCTCTATCCCCAAATAGGCCCCAAAATGTACGTGTCAAAGTTGGATCACAATTAACCAAAATATTGTATTGCCACTTACTATCAAGTGTGGTATAAACCATGATTACCATTACTTTAAGTTCATGAAACTGTGACGTGGACGGTATGTATGCTGCCACTTTATTCAGGCTCACAGTACAAAGTGAACCCAAAGTAGGTGTTCCCTCCAAGAAAACGTCCGGCGATAATAAAAGAATATGTTTCCCCGTTACCGGATGTCTCCTCCCAAGGACACCCGGCAATAATAAAGGAATCTGCTACTTCCCCCGTTACTCGGTGTCCACTCAAGGACTACCCTGCAATCTATTCATGTATATAGTCGATTTGTTTGTAGTCCCTACCCCACCGCCGCCCCCCCCTCCCCCATCAACCCCCCCCCGCCCCTCCAGAGCGCCAATCCAATCGTATCTCCGACAGTGGTACATAAACTTTCGTGGAATCTCCCGGTGATAGCTAGTTCCACCCCGAACTGGGATAGGTCCAATCCCCAAATTAGATCTATCTTATAACATTCAAACCGCCGCTCACCCCCAAGAGATTTACTGTTCATGCAACCTAAGCTAATCCATTAAATCATAAAAGACAATAGATGCGTATCTACGACAAAAAGTAAACCCTGTATTGTACATTCTTCCTTCGCGAGATATATAACTTGTGTAATGTAAACCAAACCAGGTCAATCAACCATGTTAAACATATGCGTCTTGTAAACATGTATGCAGACGAGTTGAAATGAGCACAGTAACGTAGTTTAAATCAAACACGAACTGAATTTGCAACAAGCATGTATCTCACCCCAAACAATATTATGTAAATCATGCATAAAACGTGGGGCTATTAACTCACCTTGGATGTTTGAAGAACAAATTTGATAGGTGAGGCATCTATTTCACTTTGATGATGAAGAATGATTGACAGATAGGCATCTAATATGCACAATACGAACGGAAGACGAAGCTGCCTGACCGTGAAGATGCAGCTTAACTTAACGGCTAAGTCCCACTAGCCTAGGATAATGTGTTTGGGTTTCCCGGTGAATTGTTATGTCAACGCGACACGTTGATAAAGATTTAGATTTACAAATCTTTCGAAATGTTTTGGTGGTTGGTTAAATAAATAAATTTACGAATATTCCCAAAAGTGTAGTAATATATATACTTTAATATACATATGAAAATAATACCTATATAATTCTTACCGTGAATTATACTCTATAAAAACGATCACCCCGAAGAATACATGAAAAATATTATAATATATTTGCACCACGTAATTATATAATAAATGTGTGAATAAAATAATTAAACCCTAATTATTACGACAGCAATTCAATTGGTAACAGACTTTGAATAAAACAGCAAAAGTCTTAATGTATAAATTAAATCAACCCGATTTTGGTAACCTGTTTCACAACCGATTATAAAAACATAAATCTTCTAATATTTATAAATTATGTTTCGTTTCTTTGACAAGTCGGATCTAAAACATCGTCTTATATGTACAAATATAGTTTTCGTCTCCGTTGTCAGTTATGTATAGTTATATTTAATACACACATATAAAAATATAGACTTTAGTCCTCTTTATTGGTTATAAACATATATTGAAACTTTCTGTAAACATTACTAAATATAAAAAAGTTTATGTACACTTTGCCATGAAATTCCCGTAATATAAATCGCTTTCAATTTCGATAAAAACTTCGCGTCTATTTCCATGTAAATCAATTAATACATATATATATTGCATTTTCTGCAACACTCCAATATCTCAAATGTCCGCGAGTCATCCTAGATATAACATATATTTATATCGTTATAAACTAATTTAAATCAATGTATTTAATATTAAATATTTATAAACCGATTAATAAACACCAATAAATATTTGTCGTTTAATATTTATAAAAACCTTTCTCGTTATTTTATTTTGTGTTTTGATATATATAAGAAAACCAAACGTAAACCTTCTGTCGTGATTATTCGCTACTTCCAAGCGCTCCCTTACAGGTTTTTCTGCTAAACCAACCATAGATAAAAAAAAACAAAAAAAAAACAAACCCTTTGTTGTTCTCTCTAAACCCACATGCACGCCTATGTCCATTTTTCTGTTTCCATCCGAAACGTGCCCTAGTCGTTTATAATTACAACCAAACGCACCCTTTCGGGTTCACATAACCAAACGAACACCCCTAGTTTTTAACAAGCCAAACGAACACCCCTAGTTGTATACAAAAACCAACACGCCCCGGCTGTGAACCACAACAACCAACCGAACCCTTGTTTCTAAACTAAAACCAAACGCACCTGATGCTTATAAAAACATAAACCCAATGCAAACCAACGACACCCTCTCCCTTAAGGCGGTGGCTGCCACCCACAGCAACCCCGCGTGGGTGGCTTAGCCCACCAGAGTCTAAACAAACGACCCCTTTTTTGCTATAAGACCCACACAAACACCCCCATCTGCGGCTGATGTTGACACAAAACCAACGCAACCCTTGGTACCGGCCTGAAAACAATAACCAAACACGCCCGCTATGTGAACACACACACACACACCCACACCCTACCCCGGCTGCCATCATTAGATAAATCACCACCTAAATGTACACGGCACACCCAACGAACACCCCTCCCCCCGGTCCTGCTAAATATAGCCGAACGCAACAAACTCACCCCCTGCTGTCCCGACACATACACGACACAACAATTCCCCTCCGCGGCTAGTCCAGTATCTGTTTGGACAACAACATGACACCACACAGGTGGCAGTAGTCCATCCGAAACAACGCCCCTAGGTTTATGACCAGTACACGAACCCACAAACCAATAGCACCCTTCACCGGTTGCTCAAAACAGCCAGCCCGACACCCTCCGTCAGGGGTTTCTATAATATCCGAACAAACAAACCCCTTTTTGCTTGGTGTGCTGGATATATAGGGTGAAAGATGGTCGCTATGACGACGATGATGAGGTGTATCGAGGTGCGTGGTGGTTTTCAGAGGTGGCAGTGTGGCGTGCGTGGTGGTGGTGATCTAGGGGGGTGGTGGCCGCGTGGAGGAGCGGTGAGGGATAGTGATATGAAGAAGTGGGTAATCCGGGGATGAGAATCGTTTTAATGTTTTGGACCGGAAAAACCTGCCGGAAATAACACTTTTCCCCGCGGCGGGGCGTGGTGCGTTGGGCCGGATTCCGGCGGCGGTGCCGGTGGCCGGAAATAATGGAGGGGGAGAGAGTTTTGTGAGAGTGTTGTACATATTGACTGGAAAATGGAAATGAGAAATTATCAATATAAAACTTAATTTATATATATAAATGTGGCAAGTTTTAATATGTCTGAGTAGGAACCTAAGTGTAACATTACTTCTTGGTATACGTGTTTATACAAAAAAAACGGTTCGGACTCCATATGATAGCGCACCTAACCGCTGACGAGTCAAACTCTCGAAACTTGTGCCATTGTTTTCCGAATCATTTTTCGTATTTACTTGATAATGTTTCATAAATATTTTATAATATTTAATAAAATATCTGTTATTCATTTTGTGAACCGGTTTCGTTTCGTCCGAAATAAAAATGGATTTCAACCCGAGTATTCGCGTTATCCACAACGCTTTTAATTAAAAATGATTAGAACTAATTATTTAATATTTTATTAAAGATCAAATACTGATAATTTAAAAATAAAAAAAACAACATATAATTGTCTTTTTTGTCTGTCGTCCTCGTGTCTATTGTTCGAAAAATATTTGCGGTTGTCGTTTTAGCCCCTTTGGCTCGTTTCCAGTCTCGGGCAAAACTGAAAAGTTGTCCAGGAATGTCGTTTTACATCAATCTATTAAATCAAATCAGCAAACATTTTATCTATATTCTTTTGAGCTTCTAGGGTGCGACCGATAAGGAAAACGTAATCTTAGAGGTCTCTGTTCTGTTAAGGCAAAGCCCAGACCTAAAAAGTGTCAAATAGTGATACAAACAGTTACTCTTAAAACTCCCCGAAAAATCTACGCATGTTAACATACCTACCCCTTAAAGAAAATCTCGTCCCGAGATATACAACCTTCCTGTTTATCCGCTTAGTGTGACCTAGGAACAAGACTTAAAAGATTTACTACAAGACCATTTGAACCATGACGCTGATAACTTTTATTCAGCAATATCTGGTGTTATCGAGACACCTCTTAATAACCATAACAATTTACGGCTAGGTAGCACCACGTACGATTCCAATCCATCTAAAATGCCGAGGTATACTTATGGAAACATCGTCTTCCCAAGAGTTTAGTAATTTGTATCAACGCTTATATGAAGAAAGCCTCTAGATAGTGAACACCCTCCAGTAGACGAAAGTGTAGTCTGCGGCTCGATTCTATGTCTATATAAAGTACATTAAATTCGTCTTAAGGCAGAGTCTCGTTCTCTGCTATCTTGTCTAATGTATTGCGATGATTCACAATCCAACGCTGACTTATGGATGTAAGTACCCAACTTACCTTGGCATTACTTAATTCAAGTATCATGACTCTAAATCTTGGTGTACTGTTTGTCTGCAACGTGTAGTAAGTTCAACCTGAATGCTCATGCGACATCGTGCTTTAATCTTTTTCACAAGGTAGGTTTTTAAAACCATCACCTAGTTGATAAAAGCGTTTTGCTAAACAATCTGGGCCCCTCCAGGACCAACAACAGCAAACCATAACTGCACAATGCGACCAAAGACAAATGGCGTGATGGGTGCAACAGAATGTAGACATTTCGAGGAAACAATATTACCCTCAAATAAGCGTCTTAACAAATGGGAGGAGCTTGCGGAACAAGCTTATGCGATAGACAGACGGATTATAGGTACTCAACCGTTTGTTCTCTATAATCTAGCTCCATTCCAGCTCAGTCGCTGTAACAAGTCTGTTAGTTTCAGCCCACATTTCCATGATTTGGAGGATTAGTCAACGGCAAGAGCTAATTAACTCAAGATGCGAGATTAAAGGTATCTCCGCGCAAGTGCGAGGCCTTAAGATTCTGTCGAGTGGTAGAACAACGATTGTGCTTCTCTCTCAGACCCTTTTTCAACAGATTCTGCGGCGATTTCCGAATCTTATGGTTCATACTCTCTGTACATATCGCGAATACCATTAAGCCCACTCATTTATAATTCATTATATAGCAATCAAAGACACGAGCGTCCTAATTTAGCGTAAAACCTCAATTGATAAACTCATACGAGTAGAGTTTCGCGGTATTCAAGACATTTACTAAAAAAATTATCTTTAATTTAAATACATTAGCAGCGTCCCAATCCTTTTAAATACGAAAACCACCGAATCATCAAAATCCACCTACATTCATCACATCAATTCCCCGGTGCCAACCTTACGCGCGTACTCTCTTAACCTTCGCAAGTAGATTGACACATGTACGATGCCTCCATGAGACAGCATGCACACGTGCTCTTAATAAGTTTCTCTACAATCACAGCGGACGCAGTGTCTCTACCAAAACTCGTCTCTTTCGGCCGACACACAGGGAAGAAACTACCCAAAAAAAATATCGACCTAGAGTTCAAGACTAGAGACGTAAGTGAGTACACTGAGTTTTACTAATCAACACCAGAGGATTCTCTACAAAAGTCTACGAGAATCGAACAGTCACCATATCAAATATCAACAAAAAATTCTCTCCCTAATTACAAAGTTCCCGTCTATACAAACTTGTAAAACTCAATTTATACATAATCCCAGCGAACCCAAAGATTCTATAACGCGACCTTCGTGTAATTAAACGACATATACTAGTTATAAACATGCTATGAAGAAATCTAAATCGTTCCTTAGAAGACCATTGTTTCACTTACAATGCCCGACGGACCGACAATGAAACCATTGTGCAACTCACTCATGTCGAAGAACAAGACTGAGACCATTGATATAACTCACAAATTACTGACGAGTAGAATGAGACCATTGTATACTCACAGATGTCTTAAAAATATTCTGGTATTTATATAATAATTCTTATATAAATAAGCGTACGATATATGCGAAAGGAATGCAAGCACATATATATATTATATATATGTATGCCACGTAAGTACTTAATGCAGTAAAAAATTGGTAACGAAGCACATAAGGCAAGTAGCTTGTATGCACATTGAAAATGTTTCGTTGTGAGCATGTTTGTGAAAGACCGACAATAGTCTATTAGGGTAAAATATGGGCAACCTAGGTTTCTCTTATGCCAGTGTGCTGATACAAAACCTGTATAACACCCCAAAAATACCAACAATGCACCGGGATACCCCACATGGGAATGCTACGTTCAATAAACACAAGCGCTAGATACAAGAGAACGCGACCTCTAAAGTGGTCGTTCGTAAAACAATCTCGTGGATTAATCAAAATCTGCATTTAATATACATTAGTCCCATAATTTGCATCACAAGCCAAATCTGAATGTATCTAAGGACTGCCATGCACTTCAATGCAATCCGAGCAAAATAAATTCCGCCTGAGAAAACAACATGCTTCAATAGAAGGGTCAAACACAAAGATTGTGAATTCTCAAAGGTTTCTGTAAATAACAAACGTTAGTTCTCCAATAAAGTATCTGCCCACTGTTATCATTACAATGTCCAATATAAAAACGTTTAGTGGACAACTGACTCCCTACAGTATCATAAATAATTGTGGGGACCATTCTAAATCCTTAAATGTACTTCCCAAAAATCATGTATGATTTTTTAGAAATCAACTTTAACGCATTGTAACATATGCAGACCATTTCTATCCCCAAATAGTCCCCAAAATGTACGGTGCTCCAAAGTTGGATCACAATTATCAAAATATGGTATTGCCACTTCATTCAAGTGCGTGTATAAAACCATTATTACCATTTACTTTAAAGTTCATGAACTGTGACGTAGACCTGGTATGTATGCCACTTTATTCAGAAGCAACAGTAAAAAGTGTACCCATAGTAGGTGTTCCCTCCATGAACACCTCTGGGCGATAATAAGAATATTTTCCCCTTTACCGTGTCCCCTCCAAGGCACACCCGGGCAATAATAAAAGAATATGCCTTTCCCCCGATATCAGGGTGTCCCTCCAAGACCCCGGCAATATTAGTATAAGTGATTTATGTGACCCCCGCAGGCGCCAAACCAAATCGTAATCCGACATAGGTATAACGTTCGTTCCGTGATAGCTGGTCACCCGAACGGGACTAGACAATCCCAAATAGGTATCTATCTTATAACATTCGCCGCTCACCCTCCAAGAGTGATTTCTACAGTTGCACAGCAACCAAAGCTAATCCATAATCATAAAAGTATAAATGCGCGTTTACGTTTCAAAAAGTAAACCCAGTATTATTTCCTCGCGAGATATAATAAATGTGTATGTAAACACAAACAGGGTAATCAACATGTAATAGCGTTTTGTTAAACATGTATGCAGACGAATTGAAAATGAGGCACGTAACGAGTTTAAATCAAACACGTAATTGAATTTGGCAACAAGTCATAGTCTCACCCCTAAATAAATAGTAAAAGACACTGTAACAACGTGGGGCTATGAACTCACCTCTGATGTTTATGAAGAACGATTGATAGGTAAGGCATCTACATTCACTATGATGATAAAGGAATGATTGCGCGACATACATAGGCGCACTAATATGCACAATAGAACGGCTAGACCGAAACGTCCTGGCCTGAACGCGTAACGATGCGCTTACTTAACGGCTCAAGTACTCTCACCTAGCCAACAGCGCCACATGTGGTTTGGGTTTACCCGTGATTTGTTATGTCAACGTGAACACGTTAGATAAAGGAGAATTTAGAATTTTAACTTTGAAATGTTTCGGTGTTCAGGAATGGATTAAATAATAGTAAATTTAAGAATATTCCCAAAGTGTGAGATAATATATACCTAACCTATTATACCTTAACTGAGATTATGAAAACATAACCCCTTATATAATTCTTACCGAGCTGAGCCCAATTATAACCCCAAAAAACGATCAACACGAAATTTATGAAAAATATATAATAATTTGCTAAAGTACTTAAATCCAAATACAAGTGCTGACAAATAAATCATATTAAACCCTAATTATTACGCACAGCACTTCACTATGAGGTAACAACTTAGAATAAAAGCATACAAATGTCTTCATAATGTTATAAATTAAACAAACCAGAAGTATTGTACCGTTTCACAACAACCATCTATAATATATAGTTAAATCCTAACATTCTTTTTATAAATATGAGTTTCGCTCTACTGCTTGCACAAGTCGTAATCTAATAACAATCGTCTTAATGTACAATATAGTTTTTCGTCCGTTGTCAGCGGTCTATAATGTATAGTTATCTACTTTATAATAATCTCTCATAAAAAAATAAACTTAAGCGATCTCCTATCAAATCTTCACGAGGCACTTTAAACATAATATAGAACTTTTTCACTCCGAGTAATACATTACTAAATATAAAAGTTATGTACAACTTTCTTGCCTGAAATCTACCCCGTATATTTAACTACTATCGCTTTCTCTCATTCTTCATCTGAGTAAAAACTCGTTCATTATTCCTTTAAAAATCAATCGACACTAATATACAATCTTGTGATTTTTCTGCGTTCCAATTCATATCATCAACCAATGTCCCGCCCGATTCCTAATATCTATCTATAACATATATATATATAAAAGCGTCTGTTCACATCTAATTATAAAATCCATTCATAACACTAACCTTATAGTTTCTACATTTAAACCGATTAATACACCACCACATCTAAATATTTCGTCCGGTCTTTAATATATTCTAGCCATGCAGAAAACCATTTCCGTTTATTTTCTTATTTTATGTGATTTTTTTGATATATCTAAAACCCCAAACGAACAACCTTCTAATGTCGAGAGTGATTCTAGCTATTCCAAGCGCCTCCCTACGAGATATTTTCATGTCTAAACCCACAAACAACACAACCCATATTTGACCTTGTCTTCTTCATAAACCCACATGGACACCCTATGTCAATTTTCTGATTCATCAAAACTAGTGCCCTCATTCGCGTTTATAATCCTACAACCAAACGCACCCTCGGGTTCACATAACCATACGACACATCCCCTAGTTTTTTAACAAGCCAAACGAAACCTACCCTACAGTTGTATACAAAAACCAACCACGCCCCGTCTGTGAACCACAACACACAACCAACCGAACCCTTTTTTCTATCTAAAACCAAACGCACCTAATTCTTTATAAAAACATAAACACCCAATGCAAACTCAACGACACCCTCTCCCTTAAGCGGTGGCCTGAGCCACCCACAGCAACCCCGCGGTGGTGGGCTGCCACCGTCTAAACAAACACCTCCTCTTTCTTGCTATACCCCTACACAAACACGCTCCTCTCTGCGGCTGTTCTCTTCTTGAACACAAAAACCCTACGCACGCCCTTTTACCGGCTTAATAAACAGACAACCAAACACGCCCTTATGTTTATCCTGTCTAAAACCCAACCCGACCACCGGCTGCAACAATTTAAAACACCCCCCATAAAATGTACACGGCAAATCCGCAACACGATAACACCCCTCCCCCCCTAGCTGTTAATACGATCCCCGGAATCAACCACACACACCACACCCCCCGCTGTCCCAAACCCAACCCACACAACCAATCCCCACCGCCCCACCGGCTGTCTGCGACCAAGTTTGTGTTTTGCACCGACCAACCTAGACACCCCCATCCGGTCGTGGCTCCCACCGAAACGTCGCCCCTTTGTTGACCAATTACAACCCGACCACCCCAACAAACCCAAACGGCGCACCCCTCACCGGTGCTAAACTCAACCCGACACCCTCGTCGGGGTTTATATATATCCGAACAAACACACCCCTTTTCTTGGTGATGATGAGGGTGAAGATGCTGGCATGTACGATGATGATGGTGACACGGTGTGTTGGTTCTTCGTGCAATGGCACGTGCGTGGTGGTGGCTAGCTAAGTGAGGTGCCTGGCGCGTGGAGGAGCGAGTGAATGGGACGAGTGAGTAAGATGAAAATGGGTGTAATCCGGGGATGAAATCGTTTTATGTTGGGACCGGAAAACCCAGCCGGAAAACTTTTCGGGCGGCGGCGTGGAGGCGGTGGCCGGATTCAGTCGCGGTGCCGTGGCCGGAAATCTAATGGATGGTGGGAGGAGTGTTTTGTGAGAGTGTGTGTATAAGTAGTGAGATGGAATGACAATTATAAGTTATCTAAAACTTATATCTATATATCTAAATTGGCAAGTTTTAATAGTCTTGAGGGACCTAACGAGTGTAACATTTTTTGGTATAGTTTTTTTAATAAAAAACGGTTCGGCGCGACCTCATTTGAGCGACCTAACGGACATTCACACTCTCGAAACTGTGCCATTGCGTTTCCGAATCACTTTTCGTCATTTACTTGATAATGCTTCAAAATATTATAGTAATAATTTAATAAATTAGTCTGTTATTCATTTGTGAACGTTTCGTTTTCGGTCCGAACATCAAAAATGGATTCAACCCGAGTATTCTCGTTATCCACAACGCATTTATCTCAAAACATGATGACTAATTTATTGTTTTAAAATTTATTTTTATAAATAAATACTGATACCTTAAAAAACAAATTTAATTGCGTTTATGTGTGTCCCGCGTTGAATATAGTTCGAAAAAAAATTGCGGTGTCGTTATAATTCTTTTTTTAGCCTCTTTCAGGCTCGTTTCCAGGTCTCCGGCAAAACTGAAAAGCTTGTCAGGTACCTGTACGTTTTAACCATCGCGATTTGCGCTTTTGGGTCCGAGCCGTGAAAAACGTGATTTAAGATGGGTGTTCATTGTAAGTCAAGCCACAGACCTAAATCAAAGGGATACAATAGTCTATCTAAAAATACCGAAAATTCTCGAATAGTTACAGTACCTACCCCTTAAAGGAAATCTCTGTCACCGAGATAAATCTGTGTTATCCGCCTTAAGTGTGACAAGGAACAAGACTTAAGAATTTACTAAGACCCATTTGAGAACAGTGACGCTGCGTTAACTACTTCCTTCAGCACACAATCTGGTGTTTCGACACCTCTAATTATATTCATAACTTTCGGGCTAGAGTCGACCTAGGTAACCAATCCATTAAAAAGGGTATATCTTAGGGAAACCATCGCTTGCAAGGCTTTAATAATTTGTATACTGCAACGCTTTATGAAGAAAGCCTCCTAATAGTGAACACATCAAAGGAGAAAGGTTTTAATGCAGCGTGTTATGTCTATATAAAAAGTATACAACTGTCTTAAGAGGCAGAGTCTTCTTTCCTGCTATCTGATGTTTGATGATCTCACATCAACCGTGGACTTATCGGATCTCGTAAGTACCCAACTTACTTGCATCGACTCAAATTAGTATCATATACTTAATTTGCGAGTGTACGTTTGTCAGCAACTGAGATAACTCAACAGAATGCTAAATCGGACATAGGCTTATCTGTTCTCACAGGTCAGAGTTTCATCACCTATTGATAAATTTGTGACAAAGATCGGGGGCCACTCCAGTCGCTGGAACCCAACAAACACGCAACTCTATGCACGACAATGGACCCATGACAAATGTGATGGGAATGCAGAGAATACTGCAGAGGTCGACAATTCCGCGAGACCCAGCAAACACAATTACCCAGAACTCAAAAGTTTTTAAGCAAATGCGGAGGCGGTAGCTTGCTAATCAACACACTTATGCGCGAAGATTATAAGCACCCGGCGAGACACATTAGCGAGGCTCAACTCTCACAATCCGTCTAGCGTCTCGATTGAAATTCAGCCCATCTTAATCTCAATCTCACACACAACCTACAAATTACCAACCGAGAGGAGGAGGCGACAGGTCGAACAACAGCAGAGACAGATTAACTCTCGCGGAGCACGTCTCTCGCGATTTCATCAGCGAATAACTAGAACTCGAATCGAGCACAGATCTCAACCCAATAAACCCGCGCGCTCTAATCACTGACAATAACGAGCATTTTTCCGTCACGCGACTCCCTTCCCATTTGTTAACAAATCTTTATTCTCTGGGAACTATTGCTTCTCGAAATGATCCTCCTTCTCTGCATCCCATCAACCCATTGTCAGGTCATTGTCGTTATGTGATTGCTGTATTTTGGCGTCCTTGAGTGGCCCCATATTTTACAAAACTTTATCACACTAGGAGATGAAACCGGTCCCTTGAACAAGATAAGCCTATGTCGATATAAGCATTCAGTTGAATACTACACTTGCAGACAAAACAGTACAACCAATTTAAGTCATGATACTAATTAAGTACTGGCCAAGTAAGTTGTTAATTTACATCCAATAAGGTCACGTTGATGTGAATCACAAACTACAGATAGCAGAAACGAGACTCTGACCATTAAGACAATTATGACTTTATAATAGAACAATAAACCCACAGCGCTAACTAACGAACTTTTTCACTATTGATTGTGTTTCACAATTAAGTAGAATCTTTCTTCATAAAGCGTTTATACCGAATTATAAACACCTTGAAGCGATGTTTCCCTAAAGATACCCATTTTAATGGATTTCTGGATATCCCTGTTCACCTACCGAAATATATGTATAGAATTAAGAGTGTCCGAAACACCAAAATTGCTAGACATTAAAGTTATCACGTCATGTTCAAATGGCCTCAGTAAATCTTAAGACTATTGTTCCAGTCACACTAAAGCGGAAAATCACAGAGTTTTAATCTCGGGACGAATTTCTTTAAGGTGTAGGTACTAACATAGTACCATTCCCGAGAATTTTCGGATTTTTAGATAACTATTTTATCCTTTGACTTTTAGGTCTGGCTTGACTTACAAGAACAACCATCTAAATCACGTTTTCACGGCTCGGACCCTAAAGCAATTCGATGTAAAACGACATTCCTGACAACTTTTCAGTTTTGCCCGAGACCTGGAAACGAGCCGAAAGGGGCTAAAACGACACCAGCCAAATATTTTTCCAGACACATTATACAACGCGGACAACAACAAAACAATTAAATTTGTTTTTAATTATCAGTATTTTATATAATAAAAATATTAAATAAATTAGTCATCATTTTTAATAAAAACGTAGTGGAATAACGCCGCATACTCCTGGTAGAACATCCATCTTTTATTTCGGGACGAAACGAAACCGGGTTCACAAATATGAATATCAGATATTTTATTAAATATTATAAAATATTTAATGAATACATAATCATGCGTAAAGTACTAAAAAATGATCCGGAAAACAATGGCACAAGTTTTCGAGAGTTGAATCGTACCGTCTAGGGGTCGCTCAAATAGAGTCCCGAAACCGTTTTTTTATATAAAAACTTATACACAAAAATGTTACACTTTAGTCCCTCAACTATTAAAACTTGCACATTTAATATTATATAATAAGTTTTCAATAACTATAATTTCATTATCATTCTCAACACTTATACACACACTCTCGACAAAACACTCGTCTCTCTCCCCTCTTCCATTACTTCCGGCCACCGGCACCAGCCGACTGAATCCGGCACCGCTAAACACCACGCCGCCAAGCCGGAAAAGTTTTCCGTCGATGTTTTCCGGTTCACAAACATACAACATTCTCTCCCCGGGATCTACCCATCATCATACCACTCTCCCTCACATCGCTCCTCCCACGCAGCCCCAGTCCACCACCACTATCACTCACCACCACCGCACGCTACTAGCATACCGAAAACCACCAACACCGCACAACGTCCATCATCATCGTCATCAAAGTCGACCATCTTCACCCTCATCATCCACCAAGAAAAGGGTGTTTTCGGTTCGGACTATATATAACAACACACCGACGAGGGTGTGGGTTGATTTAGCACCAGGTGAGTGGCGTTGGTTTGGGGTTTGTAGGTTCGGGTTATATGGTCATACACACCAAGGGGCGTTGTTTTCGGTAGGACTACCAGCCAACCATGTGGGTGTGTCCAGGACTTGGGACTGTCAAACATACGGGAACCGCCGGTGCGGAGGGAATTGTTGTGATCGGGTGGGTCGGGACAGCGGGGGGTGTTTGTTGATATTTCGGCTTATTAACAGCCGTGGGGAGGGGTGTCTCGTGTGGGTTGGCCGTGTACCATTCTAGGGGTGTATATAATGATGGCATCCGGGGTCGGGTTGGGTTAATGCATGATACACATAAGGGGCGTGTTTGGTTATGTTTTCAAGCCTGGTAAAGGTAGCCGTTGGTTTTGTGTTCAAAACAGCCGCAGAGGGCGTGTTTGTGTAAAGTTATAGCAAAGAGGGGTGTTTGTTTAGACGGTGGCAGCCACCACGCGGGGTTGCTGTGGGTGGCAGCCACTGCCTTAAGGGAGAGGGTGTCGTTGGTTTGCATTGGGTTTATGTTTTATAAGCAAAGCAGGATGCGTTGTTTTAAGTTAGAAAAAAATGGTTCGGTTGTTGTTGTGGTTTCACAGCCGGTGGCGGTTGGTTTTTGAATACAACAAGGGGTGTTCGTTTGGCTTGTTAAAAACTAGGGGTGTTTCGTTGGTTATTACAGTCAGCTGTGAACCCGAAAGGGTGCGTTCGGTTTGTAATTATAATCGACTAGGGCACGTTTTGATGGAACATACAAAATGACATAGGGTGCATGTGGGTTAGAGAAACAACAAATGGGTTTGTTTGTTTGGTTTAGGCAGAAAAAATACCGTGAGGGAGCGCTTGGAATAGCAGAAATCACCTACGACATAAGGTAGTCGCTGTTTGGCTTTATATATATCAAAACAACAAAATAAAAAATAACGAAAGGTTTTTATAAATATAAAACCGGGTACAAATATTTAATTATTGGTGGTTATAAATCGGCTTAAATAAAAATAATAAGTTTATTAAATTGGATTTAAACATTAGATATAACCTCGAAATAGTATATATATAGATGTTATAATCTAGGAAACGCGGACATTTGAGATATTGGAAACGCAGATAATCACAATATATATATATATATTGATTTAAAGGAAAATGACGAGTTTTACGGAAATGGAAAACGATATATATACGGGAATTTCAAAGGCAAAGTGTAACATGAACATATATAATTTAGTAATGTTTTACAAAAACGTTTAAATTATCGTTAATATAACCATAAAGAGACACTAAAGTTAGTATTTTAAAAGGATATTAAAATATTACTATACAATAACCTGACAACCAGGACGTAAAACTCTATTTGTACATATAAGACGATTGTTTTAGATACGACTTGTCAACAGAAACCACGAAACACTAATTTATAAAATATTAATATTATATTTTATAAGGTTGTGTAACGGTTACAAACACTCGGTTGTCTTAAATTATGAACATTAAGACAATTTGTCTGCTTGTAATTCAAATCTGAGACCAATTGAATTGAGCTGTCGTAAATAATTAGGGTTAAATTATTTATTCACGGTAAAATATTTAAATAATTATCTTGCCAAATTATTATGATATTTTTCATAAAATCTTCGGGTTGATCGTTTTTATGATATAATTACACGTTAGAATTATTGAAGGTTTTATTTTTCATATGTAATATAATAAAGTAATATTAAAAATTACACACTTTGGGAATATACTAAATTTATTTATTTAACCAAACCACACAAACAACCAATTAAAGATTAAAATCTAAATCTTTTATCAACGGTCGCTTGACATAACAATCACCAGGAAACCTCAAACACATTAATCCTAAGCTAGGTGAGACTTAGCCGTTAAGTAAGCTGCATCTTCACGGTCATGGCAGCTTCGTCTTCCGTCGTAATTGTGCAAATAGATGCCTATCGTGTCAATCATTCTTCATTCATCAAAGTGAAAAAGATGCCTACCCATCAATCTTAATCTTCAAACATCAAGGTGATGTTCATGAGCCCCTACGTTTTACATGTTTTACATATATGTTGGGGTGAGGAACAAGCATGTTTGCAAATCTACAATTACGTGTTTGATTTAAACTCGTTACGATGCTCATTTTTTCAACTCGTCTGCAAACAGTTTACAAACGCATTTTACATGGTTGATTAACCTGTTTGGTTTAACATACACATTTTATACTATCACGGCGAAGGAATACAATACAACAGGTTTTCTTTTGGAACGTAAACAGGCTTCTATACTTTTATGATTATGGATTAGCTTAGGTTGCATGAACTGTAAATCACTTGGAAGGAGTTGAGCCGCGAATTGTTATAAGATAGATCTATTTGGGATTGACTATACCCCGTTTCAGGGTGACAGCTATCAACCGGGAAACGAACGATTATACCGTATTCGGGATACATTGGATTTGGCAGCCCGCGGGGTCAACAAATCACAATATACATAATATTGCCCGGGGTGATCCTTGGAGGGGGACACCGATATCGCGGGAAAAGCATATTCTTTATTATTGCCCAGGGGTGTCCTTGGAGGGGACACCGGTAACGGGGGAACATATTCTTTTATTATCGCCCGGGTGTTCTTGGAGGGAACACCTACGATGGGTACACTCTTACTGTGCCTTGAATAAAGTGGCATACATACAGTCCTACGTCACATTTGTTTCATTAACTTAAAGTAATGGTAATATCATGGTTTTATACGAGCACTTCGAATAAATTGGCAATACATATTTTGGATATTGTGATCCAACTTTGACACGTACATTTTTGACTATTTGGGGATAGAAATGGTCTTGCATATTTACAGCTAATTGATTTCTAAAAATCATACATACATTTTGGAAGGACATTTAAGGATGTAAATGGTCACACAAATATTTTATAGATACTGTTGTGAGACATGTAGTCACTAAACGTTTTTAAATGACAATGTAATGATACAATTGGGCAATACATTTATTGGAACTAACGTTTTGTATTTACAGATAACCTATAACTCCCAACTATTAATGTTGACCTTTTTTTAAGCATGTTTTTCCGTCAGGGAAATTATTTGCTCGGATTTCTGAAGTGCATTGGAGTCTATACATACAAGCTTTCATTTGATATAGCAATATGGACAAATGTATACATAAATTTGAAAGATTTTGATTAAATCAACCGAGATTGTTTTACTTACACACTACACATTTTAGAGTCTTCTCTTTGTATCTATGCGCTGTGTATTATAACGTAGCATCCATGGCCCATGTGTAATCCCACTGCATTGTTGTATTTTTGGGGTGTTACCAGATTAGGTAATAAATTAGCACTGGCTATGAGAGAAAACTAGGTTGACTATTAATTTTACCCTAGACTATATCCGTTGTTCACAAACATTGGCATCACAACAAACATTTTTCAAAGTGCACTACACGCTACTTGCTTATTGTGCTTTACTTCACATGCTGCATTAAGTGCTTACTTTGCATACATAAAACAATTAATAAATGTATAATGCTTGCAATCCTTTACGCGTATATCGTTAACAGCTTATTTATATAAGAATAATTAAAAAAAATACCCCATAATATTTTTAAGACATTGTGATTTATTTATTCAATGGTCTCATTCTACACGCGTACAGACATTGTGAGAGTTATACAATGGTCTCATCTTGCTCACTAGACTATTGTGAGATTGCACAAGGTTTCAATTATCGGTCTCGGTAGCATTGGTAAGTTAAACAATGGTCATCTATAGTACATTAATTTTTCTTTCATAGCTTTATACTTAATTATTACACGAAGACCGTTATAATTTTTGGATATCAATGGGATTATGTATAAATCTATGTAATTACAAGTCCTTGTAAGACGGGACATGTAATAAGAGAGAATTTATATGAAAATTGCTAATGTTTGACTGGTTGCATCCGAGACCATTTTACCTGGTAACTGCTAACCAGATGTACTCATTACCTAATCTTGAACTCTAGGTCGATATTTTTTTGGTGTAGTTTTATCCTGTCTCCGATAAGACGAGTTGGAACACCGTCCCATACTACATTAGCAGCACATGCATCGTCAGGATCATCGACATGTACAACCACCTTGAAGGTTATGAAGTACGCCTATTGCACCGGGAGAATATCTTAATAAGTAAAGGAGTATTTTAGATCTGATTTTATTTAAAAGGATTGGGACGCCTCTTTATTTAAATAAATATAATTATAAATCACCGAATCCAATACAAGTTTGAATCAATTGATTATTTACATAAATTAGGACGCATCTTTATGCAAATAATGATTATAGAATTATGGCTTAATGTATCCGATATGACACGAGTATGAACCTAAATTACCGAAAATCGCCAGAATCTGTTGAATAAGGGTCTAGAAACACAATCGTGGTTCAGACCAACCTAACGACAGAATCTTAAGGCCTCACTTGGGACTACCTTATCTCATCCTTGAGTTATTACTCTTGCCGTTGCCAATCCTCGCAATCATGAACTGTGGGTGGAACTAACAGACTTGTTACACACTTGAGCTAATGGAGCTGATTCATCGAACTAACGGTTGAGTACCATAATCCGCCGTCTATCGCATAAGCTTTTCCGCAAGCTCCTCCCATTTGTTAAACTTTATTCTGGGAATATTGTTTCTCGAAATGTCCTCATTCTCTGCATCCCATCACCATTTGTCATGGTCATTGTCGTTATGGTTGCTGTTGTTGGGTCCTGGAGTGGCCCCAGATTTTACAAACTTTATCAACTAGGTGATGAAACCTACCTTGAACAAGATAAGCCTATGTCGATATAGCATTCAGTTGAATTACTCATTGCAGACAAACAGTACACCAATTTAAGTCATGATACTAATTAAGTACTGCCAAGTAAGTTGGGTACTTACATCCATAAGTCACGTTGATGTGAATCATCAAACATTACAGATAGCAGAAACGAGACTCTGCCTTAAGACATTTATGACTTTATATAGACATAACCACATCGAGCGTTCAATACACTTTGCTCCTGTGATGTGTTCACTATAAAGAGCGGCTTATTCGCTTTCTTCATAGGAAAAGCGTTTATACCAAATATAAACCTTAGAATCGGAGGTTTCACACTAAGATACCCATTTTTAATGGATTGGTATATCCTGCGTCAACCTAGCCGACAAATTTTATGTATAATTAAGGAGGTGTCGAAACATCCGGATATATTGCTGAATAAAGTTATCAGCGGTCATTTTCAAAATGCGTTAGTAAATCTTAAGTCTTGGTTCCTAGTCACAACAAAGCGGTATAACACAAGATTTAATCTCGGACGAGATTTCTTTAAGTGGTAGGTACTAGTAACATCCGAGAATTTTCGGATTTTAAGATAACTATTTTAGCCCTTTGACTTTTAGGTCTGGTTTGACTTACAAGGAAGCAACCATGGGCTTAAAGACAGCGTTATCACGTGCTCGACCCTAAAGCAAATCGATGTAAAACACATTCGCTGACAACTTTTCATTTGCCGCCCGAGACCAGGAAACGAGCCGGAAAGGGCTAAAAACGACACCGAGCAAATTTTTTTCGAAACAATATACAACGCGACACCACAAAAAACAATAACATTTGGTTTTTAATTATCAGTTAATTATATAATAAAAATATTAAAGAAATTAGTCACATTTTTAATTAAAAGCGTTTGTGGATAACGCTAAATACTCGGGTTGAAATTCCATTTTTATTTCGGATACGAACGAAAATCCGGTTCACAAAATAATAACGATATTTTATTAAATAATATAGTAAATATTTATGAAACAATTATAATAAATACTAAAAAAGATTCGGAAAACAATGAGGCACAAGGTTTCGCTTCGAGAGTTGAAATCTCCGTTTAGTCGCTCAAATGAGTCCCTGAACCGTTTTTTTATAAAAACTATACACAATATGTTACACTTAGGTCCCCTCAACTATTAAAACATGCCCACAATTTAATATATATATATACTCAGTTTTATAACTATAAATTCATTTCCCCCATATTTTTTTTCAACACTTATACACACACTCTCACAAAACTCTCTCCCCCTCCATTATTACCAGGCCACCCACCAGCCTATCCGTAAGATCCGGCCACCGCCCCCACCTTGAGAACATACGGACCGCCGCCGACAAGTTTTCCGGCAGGATTTTTCCTCCGGTCCAAAACATAAAACGATTCTCCTCCCCGGGATCTACCCATTAACATCATGACTCACTATCACTCACGACAGCTCCTGCCACGCTCCACCTACCCTAAAGTGTAGAACCATTCCCACTATCACCACCACCACGCACGGCCACTACCGGAAACCGAAACCCACCACAAAAAATACAAAAAACCGACACATCATCATCGTCATCATAGCACCATGCTTCACCCATCATCAACACCCAGAAAAAAAGGGTGTGATTGTTCGGAAATATAAATATACCCGCCGAGGGTGTCGGGTTGAGTTTAGCACCGGTGAGGGTGCGTTGGTTTGTGGGTTCGGGTTATGGTCATAACACCAAGGGGCGTTGTTTCGGTGGACTACCGCCACCATGGGGGTGTCAGGTTGGCTGTCAAACAACGGGACAGCCGGGGGCGGAGGGATTGTTGTGTCGGGTTGGGTCGGGACAGCGGGAGGTGTGTTTGTTGGTTCGGCTTAATTAACACCGGGGGAGGGGTGTTCGAGTGGGTTGGCCTTTGTACGCAATTAGGGGGTTTTTAAAATGATGGCAGGCCGGGGTCGGGGTGGGTTTAGCAGGATACACATAGGTGCGTGTTTGGTTATGTATTCAGGCCGGTAAAAGGGGTGCGTTGGTTTTGGTGTTCAAAACAGCCGCAGATGGGCAGCTTTGTTGTAGGGTAATAGCAAAAAAAAGGTGTAGTATGTTTAGACGAGGCAGCCACCACGCCGGGTTTGGCCTGTGGGTGGCAGCCCAGTCCTCAGGGAGAGGGTGTCGTTGGTTTGCATTGGGTTTATGTTTTTATAAGCATCAGGTGCGTTTGGTTTTAGTTAGAAGCAAAGGGTTCGGTTGGTTGTTGTGGTTCACAGCCGGGGCGTGTTGGTTTTTGTATACAACTAGGGGTGTTCGTTTGGCTTGTTAAAAACTAGGGGTGTTCGTTTGGTTATGTGAACCCGAAAGGGTGCGTTTGGTTGTAATTATAAACGACTAGGGCACGTTTGGATGGAACAGAAAATGACATAGGGTGCATGTGGGTTTAGAGAAGACAACAAATGGGTTTGTTTGTTTGGTTTAGCAGAAAAACCCGTATGGGAGCGAGCTTAGGAATTACGCGCAAAATCATGACATATTGGTTTCGTTTGTTTTATATATATCAAAACAACAAAATAAAAAATAACGAAAGGTTTTTATAACATATAAAACCGGACAAATATTATTGGTGGTTATAATCGGTTAAATACATATAATATTTATTAATTGATTTAAATTAGATATAACGATATATATATATGTTATATCTAGGAAACGCGGACATTTGAGATATTGGAAACGCAGAAAATCACAATATATATGTATATTGATTTAAAGGAAAATGACGAGTTTTACGAAAATGGAAAACGATATATATACGGGAATTTCATGGCAAAGTGTACATAACTTTTATATTTAGTAATGTTTTTACAAAAAGTGTGTAGATTATGTTATAAACCGTATAAAGAGACTAAAGTTATATTTTAAAAGATATTAAAATATAACTATACAATAACCTGACAACGGACGAAAACTATATTTGTACATTAAGACGATTGTTTTAGATACGACTTGTCAAAGAAACGAAACATAATTTATAAAATATTAATTTATATTTTATAAATGATGTGAAACGGTTACAAAACATTCGGATTGTTTAATTATAACATTAGAGAACATTTGTCTGCTTTTATTCAAAGTCTTTTAGCCAATGAATTGCTTGTCGTTAATAAATAGGGTTTAATTATTTATTCACACATTTTATATAATACTTTAGCAAATTATATATAAATTTTTATCTTAAATCTCGGAGTTGAATCGTTTTTATGATATAGATGATACACGTTTCAAAATTTAAAAAGGGTTTATTTCGTCATATGTAAATGACATATAAAAGTATCTATAATTACACACTTTGGAGAAATATTCTAAATTATTTACATTTAAACCAACCACCACACCATTTCAAAGATTAAATCTGAAATCTTTTAATTCAACTGTCTCGTTACATAACACAATCACCGGAACCCAAACAACATTAGCCTAGGCTAAGTGAGACGTTAGCCGTCTAAGATTAAGCTTGCATCTTCACGTCAGGTGCACTATCGACTTTCCGATCGTAATGTGCAATATTAGATGCCTGATCTGTCAACATTCTTTCAATCATCAAAGTTAACAATAGAGATGCCTACCTAATCAAAAATCGTTCTTAAACATCAAGGAGAACGTTCAATAGGCCCCACAACACGTTTTAAACATGTTTTACATATATTATGGGGTGAGAACATGCTTTTGCAAATTCAATTACGTAGTTTGATTTAAAACTCGTAACGTGCTCATTTTCAACTCGTTGCATACATGTTTACAACGCATTTACATGGTTGATTTACCTGTTTGGTTAAGCATCCACTTTTATATAATCATCCGCGGAGGAAATACAATAACTTGGATTACTTTTTGAACGTAAACCATTCATATACTTTTTTTTTTTTATGATGTATGGATTAGCTTAGGCTTGCATGCACATAAAAACACTTGGAGGTGAGCGCAGAAATGTGTAAAACATAGATCTATTAGGTCGATTCCCAACCTGATCCCCGTGTCGGGTGCTACCTAACACCGGGAACGAACGTTATGACCCATGTCGGATTACCGTTGGATTGGCTCCTGCGGGGTCAACAAATCACATAATACATAATATTGGCCCCCGAGTGTCCTTGGAGTGGACACCGCTAACGGTGGAAAGCATATTCTTTATTATTGCCCGTACCTTGTCCTTGGAGGAGACACCGTAACGGGAAACATATTCTTTATTATCGCCCGGAAGGTGTTCTTGGGAGGGGAACACCTACTATAGGGTGAACAGCAGCTTTTACAGGGTGGCCTTGACTAAAGTGGACATACATACAGTCTACGTCACAGTTCATGAACATAAAGTAATGGTAACAATGGTTTTAATACACACTGATGAATAAAGGGTGCAAACATATTTGATAATTGTGATACCGAACTTTGAACACGTACATTTTGGGGACTTATTTGGGGATAGAAATGGTCTTGCAGAGTGACAGGCTAATTGATTTCTAAAAATCATACTATACATTTTGGAATGTACATTTAAGGATATAAATGGTCCCACAATTTATTTTATGATACTGTAGGGAACAGTAGATCCACTAAAAAACGTTCTTAGAATGACACTGTAATGATACAGTGGGCAGGATACATTATTGGAACTAAACGTATGTCTTTCCAGAAACCTATGAAACTACCAACTTATGTTGACCTTTTTAAGCATGTTTTTCTCAGGTAAATGTATTTGCTCGGATTTTCCTGAAGTGCATTGGAGTCAATACTAAATACATTCAAACTTTCAATGTGATGCAATTATGGGACAGAATGTATTATTCAATTGAAGATTTTGATTAAATCACGAGATTGTTTTTACAAACGACACATTTAGAGGTCTTATCTCTTGTATCTAGTGTTGTGTATTATGAAGTAGCACCCATGTGGGTATTCCGCTGCATTTGTTGAGATTTTTGGGGGTGTTACACCCTTAGGCACTTTGAATTTCTAATCATGTTGGAGCCATGCGACCAACACGTCATCAATCCTTTAAATAACGTCGTTCTATAAATTGCAGGATGAACCACCTTCTAGAGTAGCGAACATTGCGGTTCATGGCACATTAACTACTCAACCTTAATCATTTTGGGCCACAAACTAGTCAAATTTCAAGTACCGTAGTCTCAGTGCTTTAATCAATCCGTACATAATTTCCTTCAATTTGCACTCTAAGTTTTCTTTCTGTCCAGCTAGCTGAAAACCCTCTCTTTTGTGTTATGTAGATGCATCATTCAAGGCTCCCCACAAAACACGGCTCCTCAGACATTCTCACAATACACAAGACTTAACCTGATCGTAGTCAATAGCTTTCACAACGGAGAGAATGATCTCATTGTAGTCTAACCCCTATGTACTGTTGGGACAACCTTTAAACAACCAAATCTAGCCATAGAATGGTACCTTTTCCTGGCCACTCCTACTCTTCTCCTAACCTGAACCATCCACAAGCTTTGTGATGCACTTCTTTCTGATATACTCTGACAAAGGAACTACGTTTAGGTTCTTTTTTCAAGTGAAACCATTTCTTTAATAACCTTCTTCCACTGTACGGATTCTTTGCTACTCAAGGCTTATGAATAAGACTCTGGTTCACCATTCTATGTTAGTAAAAAATAGTTTGCTAATGGAGAGTACCTTACTGGAGCCCTCGACTCTTTGCTGGAACCGATTCGTACATGTTGAAGTCTCAAAGCCTCCCTCCTCCAGAGAGATGCTCTGTCTTTCAAGTCTCTTCATCTTATCTTCCACTATCCTGAGCTCCACTATATTTGCGGAACCCTCACTCCGTATCTAAGCTCCACCTCGAGGGCTGTGAGTGATTTTTTAAACTCAACCCATGCTCAGCAACTATTTTATCATACTCTGCAAGTGTCTCTATGGAAGATGTAGACAGACCCACTTTGACTCTTTGTATTTGACTTTCTGTTAAGCTACTTAATTGTTCATAAAATGGCTTCAAAAATCGAGATCCATAAAAGTAATATCTCTGCATGATAACCTGGTGACTCTTCGTACCCGAAAGTTGTATCGGCATTTCATTTGAGCCACTGACTATGAATGTACATTTCATGTGCTTCTCCGCAAACATCTTCACTTAACAAATGAGTCAACAACCAAATACCCTACCAAGTGAGGCGAGACTAGTAATCCATCCCTCGGGCCATTCCTCTTTTGGTTACGCAACCACTATCGGAACATGAAGGTAGATGCTTATATTAAGTAAGTCGTACTAAACTGAATCTTGCCCATAAACAACTTTCGAGAGCCTCTACACTAAGCCTCCCGTGCTCTCTGGCACGGAATGTTCGGCCTCAATTTTTCAGCAACACCAAACTGTAGAGGTGTTTCCGGGACCATTTTTAGCATCATAATCTCGTTCTCGACACAAAACTTAATCGGTCAGCTACTATACTATCCACCATTATCAAACTTCAAACACTTCTCATGAAGGTTTGCATTATACTTACCGTAACTCCTGCTACAATCTTCGATAACAGTATCATAGTAGCGGGATCCTCAGATTGATGCAATAAATGTAGGGCCATAGCCTTCTAAATGAACTTGCTCTAACCTCTCTGTAGTTTCCTTGTCTTCTCTGACATTATGAAGGAAAGATTCTTCTGCTTCCCCAAACCACCTGGCTTACAGAAGTAGATATCTACCTTCCATATATTTGGAACGTTGCCTTTGGAAGCTAACATGTTCATACCAATCCTGCTCATATCACTAAGTCTCTGGTGCTAGTATAGCGCACTGCCATTACCAGTCAATAATTGCAACCAATCCCCTAGGTTAACCTCACCATATACAGCATCCACATTTCTGTTCCTACTAGTACCAACCACCAAACTACCTCTTAGTAACCTTCCATACAACTGCTCGGTACTCTCTGAAGCACACGTGTGGGTAAACCTTACCTCATCAAGCTAGTCCAATGAGATTTCTGACCTTGCTCTTTAGGTCTGGAATGTACCTAACATCCTTCAGAGTCGAACTTGTACCAAAATAAGTTTTAAGGACAACATTCCTAACGCCTGCAATGTCTAGAGTCATGTCATATGCTAAACAAACCTTATCGGAGCGTAGCTTGAACCTTTCTAACTCTTCTTTGCAATAGGTAGCATGGAACGATGCACCAGAATCCATAATACGATCCTCAAACCATCAAGACCGTATTCTCAACTAACAAGTACCAATGCTCATCAGAATATTCTAATGCCTAGTTTAACCTCGTTGAGTCCTTTGAGGCAACAAAAAGCCTTCGAACTACAATTCTGAAAATGGCCCTTCTAGTTGCTCAATTCCAACATGAACCACGTGATATTCTGCCTATACCTTAACTCTCTATCTTACCATGATTTTGACTTGTTTCTGTTCCTGCTTTCCTGCCTTTGACCATACACTCTGCCCCTGCGTTCTCCAAGTCCTCGTACACTTATCAAATATTGGGTATATTCTATGAGCGATGTCCCTTTCCCGACGGATATCTTCAACAAAGAATCAAATCTCGAATCCCTTTGAACGTTAGCTTAGTAGTTCTACACGAACCACTAACTGCTGTAACAGTGCTTGACCAACTCTAAGGCTACGAAGATAATAACAACAAAACCTTCAACACTCTTTAATGATTGGCTCTTGTCCAAATGGCTCCTAAAGCTTCTTCTGATATAGAGAGTCTTCATTCTACATCTTACAGAAATGGAAATCATAACCATCATACTGTTGATCTTTAGCTTACCGTCTTCTGCCATTGTTTATCGTAGCATGGCTCTTGATACCACTTTTTAGGGCATATGACACCTGCACACACCTTTGTACAGACCTCAATAATAGTATAATAGCTCCTCACACACTCACTCCGACACAAGATCTACTAATGTGGTACCCTTCTAAAAATGATAGTCGTGGAAGTCTCACATGATAAAACCAAGAGATAATATTACAGCCTCTGACTAAACTGCTCAGGCTCGTGCCAAACTGCACGATCGTGCCAACTGCACGACCTGTGCCAAACTGCGCGTGGTACAAACACACACACCCAAATCCTAGTTTACAATTACAATGAGAGGGGTATTTATAAGTGTTAAACCCATCTTCTGTTTACTTATTCTACCGATGTGGGATTAGGTTTACACCCAACAATCCTCCCCTCAAACCCAGTACTACAATAGGCCTCTCTTCTAACAACACAAGACGCAACCTATTTTAGAGATCCCGCTGACCACTTGATCCCAACTCTAATCTGACGGCATAATCTGCTCTGCGCCTGAGCTATCGATGAATCTGAGGATAACTTGGGGTTGCGCCACACACATCGGGGCCTATATCAGTCTTCACAACTCAACACCTTATCTTAACTTTTCTTTTTAATTTCTCACCCCTTCAGTTGTTTTACGCGCGAGACTATAAAATCATGACAAACTTTGTTGGCTTAGTTCCAGTACTATCTACCAACTCAGTCGGTCACTATTCTATTTTAATCACTTTTTCTCCTTTTATCATACCTAAGAACTTTTAATACTCAAACTAACAGAATGTCCCCGTTAATCCCTTCCTTTCTGGCTGATTATGGGAAACGAATACTTAATATCCATAACTCACCGTTATAACTCAAGTAATTTACAAACATGGTCGGTATTATTTCGCAGCCTTAAAAACCAATCAAAAAGCTTCCCCTCAACATCGTGCATCGATATTCGAAAATTTTTAGCAACATGAAGGGGAAGCTTGCCCTGTGAGTCCTTAAAATTCACATCTTTGCCATAAATTTTAATCATATTTTCTCCCCTTATCAAAAATGTCAACTGCTTTGATATTTATTACATATCATTAATTCAAATATTCATGGTTTTAGGGAAAAAATGTCCAATTATTAACAAGCCGATTATTGGAACATTTTAATGCTCCCCATCAAATTATGAGGGAATAATATGGTGTTTGAGTGCCTTAATTTCAAAAACTTTGAATTTACTAAGAAATTCTTGAAAATTCGTACTCTAAACACGATATTTGCCTAATATTAGTCTACACTATTTATTCACAATATGCACAATGATTTATATAACTGAGACAGGTACCTGAAAATATTCAAACCGAAAATGACAAAGTCATTCTGTCCATGTCAGCAATCTGTAGTTCGTCTCGATAATCTCCATTTGGAAGTTGTCCTTAGCCTTTCCCCAAACCAACAAACCATTGCTTGAGTTACAGGATTCCAAAGATTTCTATGCAGCCGGCATTAAGAAAGTCTTGAAGTAAAAAGCCAAATAATACCGAAGTACACAATAATTTCGAAACCGTAACACCAAATAGGTTTCTATTAAGTCCCGGATGTCTCGCCGATTAAAACATTATTTCTTACATGATTTATGAGTATAAAGTGCGATAAACCACCACAAAGTCAACTAAGTCCCGGATTGTAGACTATTCTAGGGGAGGGGGGGGTACTCTAAATAGTCAAATGATAACTCCAAATCCACTAAGTCTCAGAAGTTTAGACATTATCTTTCCTACATGAACTGACTATCTAAAGGAATCATCATACATATGTGTACCCGTCTTTATCAAACATTTCTACTACTTTTAGAATAAGTGCTAGAGAATTGACCGGTCGGGAAAGAACATTAATTGAGAATCAAATGAAAGAACTGATTCTCAACACTTTAAATAATTATTCTTACAAACACTTCCCCCCAGGAAAACCCAAATGAACGCAAACTAAATGATGACTAGTGTCTCTTCCCCCATGTGGTTGAAATAGCTGCACCCTAAAGAAACAAAGAAACAGTGCGCCCAAAAATCAAAAGAAGTTAGTCTATGCTGAGAAGACAAGCTCAAAAAGAAGGGCCAAATGGAAAGTTCTATCAATGTGATAAGCATCTATCTCCTTCCCCCCCCCATGTTGTTTTTCGACACCGTGGAATCAAATCAAAACACATTGTTACGCACATAAAAATGGCTTATTGATGTACTTTGAAGAGATTTCGAGCAAACAACAATGGAGGAGAGAAAAAAATTTGTTAAGTGGGATGTTTGTGTGAGATAACGAACGGGACAAGGGGTGTTTATGTTTAAACTTTAAGATTTTGATACAAATGCCCCCTGAACTTATAATCCTTTTCTATTTTGGTATAAACAAGTTTTCTAAGGCATATCAAAGTTTAACAATTAGCACATTAAGCCCCTAATGTTTTAACTACTACGCTAAATCCCTAAAGGCATAAACACATAACATTTAAGGCACAAATAAGTTAAACTTAATTAACTCCCATTTAATTGTTAACCCTTTATTGTTTAAAACCTTTTCCATTTATCACAAACTGATTTTATGAAGAAGATATTTAACATTTTCTCCCCCTCAAACAATGACCCGTTTTCTATTTAAAGAGTTGTAGTCATTGTTTGAGTGGTCAAATGTCTTTGAAAATGATTTTCAGATGAATTTCTGATATTAATGATTTAATTCTGAAAAACAACACCATCGAAAATAAGATTTCTCTTATTTTATCACATAAGCGCACTAACACGTATACCTATGAAATACAGAAGGCGCGGGTTGTGCTGCAAAGTAAGCATAAGCCTTTTGAATGAATATGAAGTAATTCATTCCCGAGAAAAATAAATTTCCCGTTGTGAGGTCAAGTTTTCTTTTTGAAATACTTGCCTTTAAGATGATGACCGGGTTGCTATCAGAAATAATAGCAAGCCATTTTGGCATGTTTTAAAAGCTTTTTAAACTTCTGCTCGAACTTCATTTACAGCCTCATATCATTATTAAATGACATTTCTAAGGCCGTAAATGTTATCGATTTTCAGAAGACATGCCAGAGATACATATTTTTATATTTTTCTGATTTTTTAATTTTTAATTTTCTTTTTGAAAAATTTATATAAAAGAAAAATATTTTTGTGTTTTTATGTTTTCTTATGTACATATGATACAGGATATACCGCGAGTTACCACCTTTACTCGTCCTCTTCCTCTGTCAGACGTTTTAGCATTTTCGTAGACATGCTTCTCATACCAAGCTTCTCGATCAAGAAATTAAATCTTTTTTTCCTCCCGCAAATCCTAAGTTTGTATCTTAAGATTTTACTTAAGTCATATACCCGAAGGCTCTTTAAGACTTGTTTCGATACTTATTAATTCCTAAAATAAAGAGTAATGGTAAAGACGCAATAAATAGTTCCTAGCCCTTTTCAAAAGATCAAATGTCATCAAAA
>BQNB010059840.1:5850-37160 GCA_026074375.1 Tanacetum coccineum | reverse complement strand
ATCATTTTTAGTTTACGCGATTTAGCTTAACGATTACGATTTAAAAGCAAACGCGTAAAACCCTAAAAATAATTAGTGGGTTACATAATGTCGTACAATGACCTAAAACACGAGGTGTTATAATATGCTTAACTCAATTAATAATCGTCAACGTTTCGTCTTATTATTTAACATACTTAGAGGCAAAACCAATGGCTGACCTAAACTAATATTTTAAAGTATATACGACCTAGTTTCTTAAATGTCTGAAGTCGTAAATTATATACTTATATTTTGACCGCGTTGACCCAATAAAGTTGACTATTTTAAAACGAGAATTTTTTTTTCAAATGTCATTATATTAAATAAAGTTCAAGCACACACTAGGGACGAGGTTGCAAGTATTTAGTTTATTATATTTCCGTTTAGTAAATATGTATTATTTTACCATAGGTTGCGGATAAAGCCTTTTTCATCGTTTTTCGTGCCACTACCTTGCTACTACGTTATCATTACTTGAAGTGAGTTTATAGTCCCCACTTTTATACTTTTCAATCATTTATCAAATCTTGGGGATGAGATCATGTTTGTTTTACAAAATAGATGCAAGTACATTTTAAATTCAAATATTACGAGTTTGCCTAAGTAGCTATAACCCACTATGCCTATTATCATGAACTGTCAATTGCATAGATGTAATTATTAATTGCATTATGTGAGCGCGAATGTTATGAATAGATCTATATGGGATTAACATCCCTGTTCGGACAAGTAGCGCTTGCTAGTTTACCGGTTGGCCGGAAACGACGAACGTATACCATTTTGAAACATAGATGTTACGGGTTGAACATCTACATTGGGCACCATCATTCATGTGTATTTGATATACATACATTGTTTAGCTTCAGTTTCATGAGCTTAGTGCATTTCGTAATACATTTTTGTGATACTGTATTTGTTACTTTATTACAGGGAAATCTTGCTATTCGCTTCATTAAATTTATAAACCTATAAATTCACCAACATTATTGTTGACAGTTTAAACATGTTTTCTCAGGTCAATAAGGTGCAAGTCATGGATACATTAGATGGTCATCTTTTGAAGTCATATTATCATAAAGATTTGCATGCATTACATTTTGGAATATTGTTATGTTGTGAAATCTTTACTTTTTCAAGTTAAACAAGTTAAGCCCATGAGCTTTTGTAACGAACCATTTATTAAATCCAATGTATTAGTTTTTAAACGACTCCTATAGAGGTCATTCTCATATCTTGTGCCATTGATCTATGAAGTAATACCCCCGGATCATCATATTCCGATGTGGCCTATTTTGGGGGTGTTACAGATTGGTATCAGAGCCAAGGTTATAGAGAACCAGGTCAAACGTTTTTTACTTGGTCTATAACTGTTTTCAAACATTGTGTCATTCAAAAGTTTTCCAAAGGGACATACATACATTACTTATTTGCATATAGTATACATGCTTACATGTCATACATCATTTTAGCATTAGTTGATTTTACTAAGTGCATACATAAGTTATATACGTGTTTATATTACATTACGTATATTACTGATGGTCCTATATAATATACTTATACAAGTTTATATTATGGTTACAGATTTGCCATGTCTTCAGACAACGCATCGTTCGTTGTTACCTATAGGTCCGTATCATCCGATTCAAACGGACCATCATCATGGGGAATTCCACTCATGAATGCCGATGAGATTCCAGAGATGGACCCATACGAGGAGGTCGCCCAACAAGGGCAGGCACACCCACTGTCACCTGCCTATAAACCTGATCCCATGGAGTTGGATGAGCATGTACCAGTATATGTTTCGGAGCCAGAACACCCGGAGTACCATGCACTATCAGATGATGACATTCAAGTCGAGGATCAGCCTTATGCTGATGATGCTTCACCGACTGCTGAGTCACCTAGATACATTGCCGACTTGGATTCGATGGAGGAGGATACTGATGCAGATTCTATTAATTATCCAAATGAGCCCGAGGATGACAATGAGGATCCCGAGGAGGATCCTAGTGAGGAGCATGAGCCAGAGGATGATGACGATGATGATGATACAGATGATGAGGATGAGGAACCTACTAAGGACGAGGAGGAGGGGGAGCACCCATCTCTGGCTGATTCTTTCGTGGTACCTGTTGTTGACCCTATTCCCTCAGCTGGGGATACAGAGGCATTTGAGATGAATGAGTCTGCACCTACACTGAGATCACCTCATGCTAGGGTCCCTTTTTCTAAGACACGTCTCTGTAGGGCACGGGAGACTGTCTGACTTGAGCCACCTATGTCAGCATCCATGGAGGTACGCATTGCTGAGCATGCTGCCACACCTATACCACCCACCAACCCTACCTAGATCAGGCACCATTGGGTCATAGGGCAGTCATGATCCGTATGAGAGATGAAATCCCCGAGGAGGACATGCCACCTCAGAGGAGATTTATACTTACTGCTCCCCCACCTGGGTGTGATGTAGCAGAGAGTTCTGATGCTGCTACTAGAGCACCTAAGACGTCAGTATGATTTTGTTGATACTGTTGAGGCAGGACAGGGTTTGATTCGTAGTCTTGGTCATGATGCCTGTACTATTGCTAGAGCTGTTGATAGAGCAGAGGATGTTGGTTATGTTAGAGCTTTACAAGCTTCTGAGCATAGGATGATGACTTCCATTGAGGAAGTTAACTTGAGGGTCAGCTACCAGGCGCAGGTTCGCAGGAAGGAGAGTGAGGATTTCTATACATAGCTTCTTGACGCTTGAACTGACCGCCCGCAGAGGAGACCATTTAGACCTTCGAGATTTGATGTGAGAGAAGTATGCAATGACTGATTACGAGATAGAGATTGCATGAGGTACGCCAGAGCCTTACTTAGTTTCCGAGGCTCGGAACAGGGCATATTGGCGCGACTTTAAGACACTGTAGACTCACATGAGCCGATATGGGAGTATCAAGTGCCAGAGATCTGAGGGATGATGCAGTCAGACCGATCATAGCGTACCCATGTGCTAGAGCTTAGCCACGAATTGATACGTGGCGAATGCCAGTGGTAGCTGTTAGATGTACTTTTCCATTTCTAGTTATCAATGTAGTCCTATTAAGCTTATGGGTAAATCCCACTAATAGACTTTAAGTGACGTATTTCATTTTTTGTACTAAGATCATTTGTGGTCATTTTGTATCCAAACAAATCATGTATGATTCGACATTATGTTATGAAATGTTAATGTATGATGTTATGGTTGATCTCATTTTATTCATTTTCCATTGTGTTATGGTGTAGTTATTATTATCATATCCATTTGTATTGACATTGTGATTATATCTCACGTACATTGTATTCTTGTAATTATTAGAATCATGCCTGTAACAAGACAAGGAGCAAACGACGCCATGACTCCAGTATCCATTCAAGCTATGATCAATCGGGCAATCAAAAAAAACTCTACTCATGATGACGGAAGCCAAAGTTCAGGAGGAGGAATCAGAAGGCTTGTGCAACCTGCACGTATCTGTTCCTACCCCGACTTCATGAAATGCCAACCCTTGAACTTCAAGGGAACTGAAGGCGTTGTTGGCTTGTCTCAATGGCTCAAAAATATGGAATCAGTATTCTACATTAGCGGTTGTGCCGTTGAAAATCAAGTAAAGTTTGCTACCTGCACTCTGCTAGGTGCGACACTAACCTGGTGGAATGGTCATGTGAGAACCTTAGGTCATTATGCCGCCTATGCTATGACTTGGGGAACTTTCAAGAAGAAATTGACTGACAAATATTGTCCAAATGGTGAAATCAAGAAACTCAAAATTGAACTGTGGAACCTGAAGGTCAGGGGAAACGATGTTGCAGCTTACACTCAGTGTTTCCAAGAACTAGCCTTGATGTGCACCAAATTTCTTGCTGTTGAAACCGTAAATATTGACAAGTATATCGGTGGACTTCCCGATAACATTTATGGAAATGTCATGTCTGCAAGACCCAAGACTCTTGATTTTGCTATCGAGTTGGCCAACGACTTGATGGATCAGAAACTCCGCACTTATGCGGAAAGGCAGAATGAATACAAGAGGAAGGCTAATGACTCATCAAGAAACAATCACCAACAACAACCCCACAAGAAGCAAAATGTAGCTAGGGCGTACACTGCTGGCCTTGGTGAAAAGAAGGTCTATACAGGGAACCTACCTCTGTGCACCAAGTGCAATTACCATCACACTGGACAGTGTGCACCCAAGTGTGGAAAATGCAAGAGGTATGGTCATACTACCACTAATTGTTGGGTCAATACCAACAACAACAACAACAACAAGAATCAGAAGGTTGGGGCATGCTATGAATGTGGTAACACCGGGTATATAAAGAGGAATTGGCCAAAACAGAAGAACCGTGGGAATGGAAACAGGAATGGCACAGCTCAAGGAAGAGCTTATGCTTTGGGAGGAAGAGATGCTAGCCCTGACTCTAACATCATCACGGGTACGTTTCTTCTCAACAACCGTTATGTTACAATTTTGTTTGATACGGGTGCAGAAAGGAGCTTTGTATCTAATACCTTTAGTGCCCTGATTGACATTACCCCCACTACATTAGAAAATCATTATGACATAGAATTAGCTGATGGGAAAATCATAGGAGTCAACACCATAATTCGAGGGTGCACTCTAAACTTCATGAATCATCCTTTCAACATTGAATTGATGCATGTCCCACTCGGTCGTTTTGACGTCATTATTGGAATGGATTGGTTAACAAGTATCATGGAGTGATCATCTACGACGAGAATATTGTACGTGTTCCTTTCGAAAAAGAAACATTAATTTTTCAAGGTGATGGCATCAATCAAAGGAAGGAATCCCGACTGAATATCATATCATGCACTAAAACACAAGAGTATTTGTCAAAGGGATGTGATGTCTTTTTGGCACACATTACCACGAAGGAAGCCAAAGACAAGTCCGAGGAGAAACAACTTAAGGACGTGCTGATTGTTAGAGACTTTCCTGAAGTCTTTCCTGAAGACTTGCCGGGTATTCCACCAGCTCGACAAGTAGAATTCCAATTTGATTTGGTACCAGGTGTTGCACCTGTAGCACGGGCGCCTTATCAGTTGGCACCATCCGAAATGGAAGAACTGGCAGAACAACTTCAAAAACTATCCGACAAGGGATTTATAAGACCCAGATCTTCACCTTGGGGAGCCCCGGTCTTGTTCGTCAAGAAGAAAGATGGATCGTTTCGCATTTGCATCGATTATCGTGAACTGAACAAGTTAACGGGGAAGAACCGTTACCCACATCCTACAATTGATGACTTGTTCGATCAACTTCAAGGGTCGAGTGTCTACTCTAAAATTGACTTACGATCAGGTTACTATCAATTGAGAGTTCGCAAAGAAGACATTCCCAAGACCTCGTTTAAGACGCGTTATGGGCATTATGAATTTCAAGTAATGCCTTTTGGTTTGACAAACGCACAGCCAGTATTTATGGACCTTGTAAACCGGGTGTGCAAACCTTATTTAGATAAGTTTGTGATTGTCTATATCGATGATATACTAATTTATTCAAAGAACAAGGAAGAGCATGAAGAGCATCTCAAATTAATTTTGGAGTTGCTTAATAAAGAGGAGTTATACACAAAATTTTCCAAGTGTGAATTTTAGATTCCAAAAGTACAATTTCTCGAACACGTGATTGATAGCAAAGGCATTCACGTAGACATAGTAAAGATCGAGTCGATTAAAGATTGGGCATCTCCTAAGAGTCCAACAGAGATCCGCTAATTTTTAGGACTCGCCGGTTATTACAGAAGATTCATTGAAGGCTTTTCTAAGATCGCAAAGCCAATGACTAAGCTAACTCAGAAGAGTGTGACGTTTGACTGGGGGAAAATGGAGGAAGCCGCATTTCAATTGATTAAACAAAAGCTATGTAGCGCACCTATTCTGGCCTTTCCTAAAGGATCAGAAAACTTCATTGTTTATTGCGATGCGTCGCATAAGGGATTGGGTGCCGTGCTTATGCAAAATAAGAAAGTTATAGCCTATGCTTCTCAACAACTGAAGATCTATGAGAAAAACTACACAACTCATGATCTGGAACTTGGAGCTATGGTGTTCGCTCTTAAGATGTTAAGACATTACTTATACGGAACAAGGTGCACTGTATTTACCAACCACAAGAGTTTACAACATATCCAGTATCAAAAGGAGTTGAACATGAGGCAATGGCGTTGGTTGGAGTTGCTTAGTGATTACGATTGTGACATTCATTATCACTCGAGGAAAGCAAACGTTGTTGCTGATGCTTTGAGCAGGAAAGAATGGCCTAAACCTTTAAGGGTCCGAGCCTTAGTCATGACTATTGGCTTGAACCTCCCCAAACAAATCCTAGAAGCTCAAACCGAAGCGTTAAAACCTGAAAACCTCCTTGCTGAAGATGTTTGAGGTATGCTCCAACAAGACCTTACAAAGGAAAGGTTAAAACCCCGTACGGACAAAACTTTATGTTTAAACAACAGGAGTTGGTTACCGTGTTATGGCGACTTAAGGACTCTAGTCATGCACGAGTCTTATAAGTCAAAATACTCCATTCATCCGGGTTCTAACAAGATGTATCAGGACTTGAAGCAGTTGTATTGGTGGCCTAACATGAAGGCGAATATTGCCAGTTACGTTAGCAAGTGTCTAACTTGTGCTAAAGTCAAGGCAGAGCACCAAAAACCTTCTGGGTTGCTAGTCCAACCAGAGATTCCAGAATGGAAATGGGAGAAAATCACCATGGATTTCGTCACTAAACTCCCTAAGACGACAAACAGTTATGATACCATTTGGGTGATCATTGATCGTCTTACAAAGTTTGCTCACTTCCTACCAATGAGAGAAAATGATCCCATGGAGAAGTTAATGAAGCTTTACATGAAGGAAGTGGTCACCCGACATGGTGTGCCTGTTTCTATTAGCTCCGATCGTGATGGTAGATTTACGTCACTATTATGGCAAGCACTCCATAAGGCTTTGGGAACCCGATTGGACATGATTACGGCCTATCATCCCGAAACTAACGGTCAAAGTGAAAGAAATATCAAAACCTTGGAAGACATGTTACGCGCTTGCTTGTTGGACTTTGGAAAGAATTAGGATAGACACTTACCGTTAGTAGAATTCTCTTACAACAACAGTTACCATACCAGCATAAAGGCCGCACCATTCGAGGCACTGTATGGACGAAAGTGTCGATCACCCATATGTTGGGCAGAAGTTGGAGATGCTCAGCTTACTGGTCCTACAATAATTCATGAAACCACCGATAAGATCGTTCAAATCAAAAACAAAATCCAAGCCGCTCGTGACCGACAGAAGAGCTATGCAAACATTAGACGTAAACCAATGGTATTTCAAGTTGGTGACAAGGTCATGTTAAAAGTTTCACCTTGGAAAGGAGTTGTGCATTTTGGCAAACGAAGGAAGTTAAACGCTAGGTATGTCGGTCCTTTCAAGGTGATCGAGAGAGTAAGAACGGTTGCCTATAAACTTGAGCTACCACAACAATTAAGCCGAGTTCATAACACGTTTCACGTGTCAAATCTAAAGAAGTGTCTGTCCGATGAATCACTTGTGATTCCGTTGGAAGAGCTACGTGTTGATGACAAACTCCATTTTGTGGAAGAGCCAGTAGAAGTCATGGACCGTGAAATCAAACAATTAAAGAGAAGTCGCATTCCCATCATTCCGGTGAACTTGTTGGTTCCCAACTCGAACAAAAGATTTAAAAACTTGCCTTTTGTGTCTCTTACGACGAACGGCTCACCTTGAAAATTTAAACAAACTATAAAGTGGGTATAAGGAGGGTTGTTCCTAGGAACTACGACCCGAAAGGAGAAATAAGCTTCGCGCTATTCCTACTCCTCCGCTCACCTGTGCGTTTATCTTTTTGAGAGCTACCGTGAAGTAAGTAGATTATTTGGTTTAAGTTGTCTTATCTCATTGTCCGTTAAAATCAATTGTGAATAAATCATTGGAAAAAAAATTAGTGTAAATTTTCTTTTTATATTTCTATTTTGTGCATGCGCACTCGTTCTCAAGCCCGTAAACGTCGACAACAGCAAGTCCAACAAACTTCTGTTGAATCATCCAATCTTGAGAAACCTGATAATCCTCCCATAGTTACGATGGCTGATAATCGTACTATGGCGCAATTGCTCGAAGCACCCACCGAGGGTTACGAGGATGCGATCGTTATTCCGGAAATCACCGCGAATAACTTTGAGATCAAGCATGGTCTACTTAATCTTGTTCAAAACAAGCAATTTTTTGGACATGATAAAGAAGACCCACATGCTCACATCCGATATTTCAACAAGATCACTTCTACGATGAAGTTCCCGAACGTCCCGAGTACGTCGGTTAAGCTTATGCTTTTCCCATTTTCCCTCGAGGGAGCCACCCGGATTTGGCTTGAAAAAGAGCCCCCTCGATCGATTCTTACATGGGATGATCTTATTAGATAAACCGACATTTTCTAAAAAGAAGCTCTTTCGAAAACGGAAATATTCATCTTAGTTCAGCTTTATACTTGAGATTCTAAAACGAAATTTTCTCTATTACGGAAAATATGTTGCAAAAAAAAAATAATAAAAAAAATAAAAAATAATATAAACTGTGGGCTGATAAAGGTTTACTGCATCTTGCCGACTCACAACCGATGTTGCAGTCTTCAAAACAAGGCCCATAGTGAGATAATAAATCTGTAGGGTTATCAAATAAAAGCCGTCATCAGAATTCTCCATCAGTTTACTTCATATAAGGCGGGGGGCCATCGTCAGACTAAGATCATCATCTTGTTCGGTGGGTGCATCCCCTGATGTTGTAGTCATGTAAATGATGACGGTATTATAGTATGATTATAGCAATAAATGACTAATAAGGAAAATTTAATGGTTAAGATTTCTTTTTCTAAACTCAAGTATAATTTTGAACTAAGAATAACTTGCTCTAAGAATTCAAAAGTTGTTGGTTGCCGTTGGTAGATTATTTCTTGGTATAATCGCACCAATGAATCATCCCCCCTTTAAATTTTTGATGTTTGCAGGCTTTGAGTAGTATTGTTTATTTAGCGGTAAATCTAAGAAATTCGATCTAAAAAGGGTCCCGAGTATCCGCTATTCATTGCGACATATTTTCCAGTGGGCTCTCAACCTGTTACCTAAGTCGAACTCGGCTGGGATTTCTATCGAGAATATGAGGGTGGGTGGGGTGATCTAGGTCTTTTCCCCAGATTTCTTTTCAGAAATATCGTTACTGCACATAAACCCAGACTTCTTTCTAAACTGTCGATCTAATTTAAGCACAATCACTCTAATTGAATAATTATCGGGAGCGAAAAGTTGACAAGTCATAGTTATAAGTAGTGTTAGCATCTTTACTTGTACTTAGCGGTGAATTTCGTTTTTACTCTAGCTTGGGATAGTGAAAATCGGGACGATAAATTATCCGTCAGGACATCCATAGATTATTCTATGGGCGCTTCTCATTCTATGATCCATGTGTGATAAAATAAAGAAAGTCAAACATGTTAGTTAGTTGAAAGAAAAAGGAAAAATCCAAAAATATTAGGGATAGTTAGTGTAAATATAAAAATGGTGAAAACGGGACTTGTCGAAGCTAAAGATTCTTTAGCTCCTTTGACGAAACACTTAGCTACTTTTCGAGGTTATTAGTCGAGAAGGATTGAGATTCTGGTTTTTTAAGTGTTTACTTCATAAAATTGCGTGAGGACACGACAATATCTTAGTATGGGGGATTTTGGTATGTGCTTAATTACACATACCATTTTCCATTTAAAAACGACTTAAATGACTAAAAACGTACCAAAAATACATTGTATTTGTATGTTCTTGTATTTTGTATGTTTTTTATGTATTTGTATTGTGCAGGGAAGGATATTCAAGAAAATGACTAAAATAAGCCAAAAACGACAAAACCGAGCATGAGAAAGAAAAGAGCGAGAAAAGAAGTCAAAGTCAAAGCCAAAGTCAACCTCGACAAAGTCAAGTCAAAGAAAATACAACTTCAGGGACTGAAGTTGTCAAGTTATCAAACTTGAATTACAAGGACTTAAAGTGCAAAGATGACATATATAACTTCAAGGGCCAAAACTGCCAAACCCTTAAAGTTATATATCACAAGGACTTGTCTTGTAAAAGTACTTATAACTTGGAGGGGCTGATTCTGGCAAAAATTAAATACTTTACACCATAAAGGACATACGGTTCATTATACTATATTTACAATGTGGGGCTGTTTTTGCCAACCCCTCATAAACTTTACACCACAAGGACTATGAATGCAAGAGTACATATATCATTGAGGGGCCTAATGTGTCAACACCCCAAACCTTTCCCCTGATTCCCAAAAACAAACTTTCCCGCCCAAAAGAAACCCAGGACAACTCACGGGTTGTCTTCCTCCTCTTTACCCTGCAACACCAACTACACAAAGGATTAAACCTTCACCCTCAACCCACTAAAAACTTTGTCAATGATACTTGCCTTGTTGGCAAGCCCTCACTGTCTAGAACTAAATCCAATCGACTGCTTGAAATCAAAGAACGCATATTATGATCTATGGCCAAAGATTGAAGAATATTGACCCCTTTACAGTACAAATTCACCGTGTGTAATTTACTCACAAAGGAAACACAGTGGATGACCCAAGAATGGAAGCTTTTTTGTATAAATAGATCCACATTGTAAGCATTAGGGAGAACATATCTTTTATCATCTCTTTCCTTTGTAATTTTACAGCTTATTTCAGTTTAATGTTAGTTTTTATTTGTCTTGTAACTGTTTTTTCAAGTTTAATGAAATTTGAGGTTTAAAAGTGATAATCTTGTTTTCTTTAAATTCATGTTCTATCATTGTTAAAGTGTTTCAAAAGCTCTTATAAGCTCTTATTACTTACATTCAAGCTGTTTCCTTTAAACTTCTAACTCTCAGAGTCTTGGCATTTTTACTAAAAATCTCAAAAATTCGAATTTCAAGCAAATGGAGCATGGTACATACTGGATGGCCATGGGTTAGTGCTTATGTGGATAAGCTATAGGGTGGTTGAAATCTGGTTTGGGTTATTTAAGTTCTAAACAAAAGCTTTGGACTTTTGTAAGTTTACATTTTCCCATTTTATGCAATTTTTAGCTCATTTCTGTCATATGCTTATTTAATGCTTATCTTGTACTTTTTCTGCCTTATTTATTCTTATTTGTTCTTTACTATGCTTATTTGATCAAGTTGTATGCAAGTTATAAGCTGTTTTAGTTTAAAAAGTTGATTTTGAGTTTTAAAGGGGTGTTTGGCATAAGCCTAGTCAATTTGGTTTATGCATTGGGTTGGGGTCACAAAGCCTGTTTCTATTAGCTTAATTAGGGTCTAATCATTAGCTTTAATTAATTTTATAGTTTAATCTTAAAAGTAAGTTTTAAAATAGTTAGGTTTAATTCTGTCAATATCTTTGACTGCTAGATTTGTTTATTTTGTTAGACTGCTTAATATTGATAATAGTCTATGTTTTTATGTCCATTTTGAATGTTATAATGCATTAGAGTGTAGTGTATTCTTACTGCATTTGTAGTTTTTGGTTTAACAAAATCTGGCAAGATAAGTAATGTGATTAAACTGTCACTTTTTAAGCTAAAATTTGATAAGCTGTGTTGTTTCTTCGGTTCTGAAAATCTTGCATTAAGCTCTTAGGGCACAAGTTCAATCTATTAGAGCTTGTTTCTTGAAGTTTAAAGCTTTTTTAAGATAGCTTAAGTTAGGTCATGCTGTTTGTATGTTGTCTTTTTAAAGAAAACTAAAACTAGTATTTACTTTTTCTTGCCTTATTTATGATCTACAAATCCTGTTGAGTTTTGCTGATCCTAGAAAGTCAATAGGCCAATGTCAAGGTATATATGCTTTTGTCCCTCTGACTCAATTTTTAGTCTTTTAAATAACCACAAAAGTGAACTTTTGGGTGTTTGGACTCAAAAGCTTACCAATGGTGCTGAGAGTGCTTATTTTGTGATTTGCTTGCTGATTTTTGTACTTAAGTGCTTATTAGGTTTGTTTAAGTGTGTGTCTTTGCTTATTTCTCATTTCCAATTGCTTATTTGTAGTTAATTAGCTAAACAGTATTAACTTGATCAAACAGTATTAACTTAAGAGCTAATACTGCTGATTTCAAAGTGCTTTTTCATAGCTTATATTTGTTTCAAAGTCATTTCTTTCTTATGAATCATGTAGACCCTAGGATAAGGTTTAAAAATTCATAAGCCAGTTTGCCTAAATTTTCTTTCTTATAGCTGAAAAATAAGCCATAAAGTGGCCATTTGGTCTGTTTAGCTAGCAGTGTTTGATTAAGTGCTTATTTGCTTTTAAGAGCTTATGGCTCATTAGCTTTGCTTAAATTTTGTATAATAGTGCTTACTAGGGCTAGTCATTAATCTGTTTTCAGCTTGTTAGGTTTCAAAATGCTTTTAAGTGCTTAAATTAGAATAGACAGTTTTAGTTAAACTTAAAAAGCCAAAATAGTTAATCTTTCTTATAAGCTTTTTTAGCTTAATTTGTTTGATAAAAATTTATGATCACTAGTGCTTAATTGTTATGCCTTTATGTTCCTTTTAGCTTATTAGTTCATATGTTAGCTTAATTTTGTCAAAACCAATAAGAACTAAGCCATTTTTGCCCTTTGTTAAGTAAAGCAAATCTTTTCTGTCTATATCAGCTTTTTCCAGCTTATTTACCTAGTTTTGTAAAAAGCCCTAGTTATAAAAAAATGTTTGTTTCCATGTGCTTATTAAGAGTGTGTAAAAAGATTTGAGAAAAAAGGAGTTACTGTAGCAATATAAAAAAGAGTAAGGTCCAGGACTCGAACCTGCGACCTCACTCTCAACACACACACTCCTTACCGCTGCCCTTGGGACTTTTCACCTGAAAGGTTTTCCCAAATCAAATACTTAAGGGCTCTTTGGCCCAATAAGCCCATAAGCTGTTTTGCTTTTTAACAGCTTATTGAGATAAGCTGTGTGACCCATTTCATTTTTCATATGATTCTTATAAGCTTAGTTATTTTTTGTATTTTTTTTTGAATTTTATAAAATAGTTTGGTATTTTTTATAATTTATTTAGATTAAAACTTAAAAAAAATTCATAAAAAATAAAATAAAAGTCATAAAAATATAAAATTTTTTTTAAAATTTTCTTTTGTCATATATTTTCTAGGAAAAATAGAATTGCATTTGTAGGGCTTAAATTGCAAAATTTCATTTTTTAAAGAACGGGATTCGTTCCCGTTCTCGTTTCTTCGCGTTTTCAGCTTTAAACACCTCCGTTTTTAATCTAGTTTTTTTATTCTTCCTTTTTAGTCATTTAGAGCTTATTAAAAGTAAAAAATTAATTGTAGGATTAAAATTTGAAAATTTGGGTTTTTAACTCGCGTTTTTGCGTTCCCGTTTTAGGTTTTACGTTATATTGCTTTCGTTTTAGGTTTTCTTTTGCTTGTTTTTGCATTTTAATTGTAGTAATAGAAAAACCAATTATAACCTCGTTCCATTCTAACATCGATTATCAATTCGTCATTCGACTTTCAATTGCACACCTCGTTGGGACTTAACGACCCGGGAAATCAAACTTCCGGATATATATATTGATTCTCGTTGTGAATTTTGACTTTTTACCTTGGTCAAGGGCAATTGGTTGGGATTTGATTTGTATTATTATATATTATATATAGTATATACTACGAATCAGGCGTATTGGTGAAATTTCAGCAATCTTTAAATATCATCAATTTTAGCTCCAAATTATGGCCTTTAGCTTGTCTTCACAAAACCTCATGAATGATGCATTTATCAACTTTAAAGCAATTAAGTACCCAAATAATGAAAATAATTATATAAAAGTGGGCAAAACAGATGGGATAAATGATATAAAATAAAGTGACGTTATTTGATGTCATCAAATATCCCTCCACTTGAATCATACTTGTCTTCAAGTAGACTTTAGAAAAAGTTTTAGTTTATGAAAATGTGTCCCAACCGAAGTTGAGGATTTTCCATTTAAGCATCGTTTTGTCATATTCTCCTGTACATAACAGTCCTCATGCAAATATGGAAATGGAACACTCAGTCACTCAACTAATCTAGGGTGCAACATTTAAGTAGTACGCTCAATTGCTTGGTCGTGATTAGCTTCGTATCATAGGCTTGGCAAGGATACACATCTCCACCGCTAAAGCTAAAGAAGAACAAGTCAAAAGCTAAATTAGGTTAAGAAGGCTTACCGTTGATCATTCAACAGTCTTTCACCATAAGTACCACACCAACAAGGCAGCTGTATCGTACATACACGACCGTAACGACGGAATAGACATATACAATCCGAACACATCCCTGTTCGTGTTTAACCAGCGGTTAGGATGAAGAAGTATAGGGTAGGGAACCTTCTAACTTTCTCCAATAAGTCGTAAACCAACGAGGTAGCTAGTCATGCATACATGGCGTAACGACTGAATTGACTTCGCTTGGGCGTCGAACAGTTTTTTTTCCCTCGTTCGAGTAGTCATAAGTTTAGTTGCTAGGAAAGGGAAGTAAAATGGGTGTTAAGTAAAATTCACGAAACAAATAGATTAAGCCAACAAATAAGGTGCAGTGCTAGTAACTTTCTCCCGACCGTTCCATGACAAAGACTCAAACATATAGACAGACGCCTCGATTACAGAAATTACAAAGACAACCTAAGTGGCGTTTCCTCTAACGGTCAACTTCTCTTACTTCCCGCTCTTTTTCATACTTTTGCTTAAGTGGTGATATCGACCACTTTTTAAAGATTTACATCGTGATTTTTGTAAACATATCAACGAATAATCGATCCTTCCAAGTAATTCCTTCGGTATAAACTTCTTTTTGAAATGAATATTTTTTTTTGGAAAATAATAATAAACCTCGGTTTAATTCCACCGTCTTCACTATCATAATTCATCCGGATAATATTTTCTTGTAACACTTCTTCTTCGGACATGATTCATAATCGTGAAAGTAGCGAAACTTACGAGCTATATATTTTTCCCATTGCATTGTGCAATTTTCCGACCATTACAGAGATAGAAAAATTTCACTTTGACATAGGAAAAACAAAACTTTACACGAAAGCAACTAGCAACATTGGTAAAATAAGCTTAAGTTACATGGTTGTCTAGGTTCATAGTGGACGAAAAAACATGTAATATGGTGTAGAAAAAGAAAGGAATGGCTCAACAGATTGTTCTAGGGGGGATTTTACTCTAAAAATGAGAGTAATCAAGGGTTACACGGGATTTAACTAACCAGTGTGGTTAGTTATTTTTACGACATGTAGGCTATTTGGTTTAATCCTAGAAATTTATCAGTTGAACATGTTCTTCCATCTAAATCCATAGTACTAATCATGCGGTATGAGTGATATACCATGCTAAGTTCTAAAGTCTACTACATCACCGACACACTCATAATTTTGTGGAATTTTTAAGTAAACAATTAGAAACGGAATAGGCTTAATTCTCACAATATGTATCAAGGGTTATAGTGCGCTAGGTAATGTAACTAGTGATTTTTACAAAAGTCATGCTGAATTTTTTTTAAAATTTGGCCGTTTTTAAGCACTTTGCATGTTATTTTGTAAAAAAAAGACAAGTACGTTCTGCTGATCAACTTCTTTTATCATCGAAACATAAACGGAAAATGGCTCAACTTTTTATTAATAAACTTGAGATTACAAGACTTAAAAAAAAAAATTGCTTACATAAAAGCTTAAAGACAGAGATTGTAGGAAAATACATAAAAGTAAATTGCAGGAAAAAATGAGAATGATTGATTCCGAAGTGTAGAATTTCCATCTCTATTTACAGAAGAAGAATGGTGTGTATCTTGTGAGGTAAAACCTTCAATTCTTTCTATAATTGATTATGGAAGGTCATAATTCTTGCCAATCAATCTTGAAACCCCTCGTTAATTCTTTAACCGCTATTTTTGGCTCATATTTTATTATATTTCAAATGAAGATGAAGCGGGTAATGACCGTTAGTTGTTAGGACTAACGATGTTACGGTTTGGGTAAACGAGTGTTAAGTCTCCAAGTGGGCTTCTTCTTGGGCCGGTTTGGTTATTTCCATATTGGGCTTCTTTCTTGGCCGATTTTCTTCATAATTTGGGCCGGTCTTGGCCCATTAATTTTGGGCTAGGATTGACCCACTTTGCAAAATGTCATCAGCTTCGGCTTTTCTTGCTCTTTTCAATCTCGTGCTCGGTTTTGTCTGTTTTGACTTTGTTTTTGTCTTTTTGTGAATATCCGTCACTTGCACAGTACACAACGCAAAACAAGCATATATTTGGCATTTTATGTTCGTTTTTTTTTATTTAAGCTCGTTTCATTGAGATAAAGGTATGTGTATTTAAGCACATACCAAACAATATCGAAAGTGATGATATAGGGGGTCTTTATGGATCAACAATGATAGGTCTTTCACGAACGCGTAAAATTTCCGAACCCATTACCCCGAACCATGGACTTAAGTAGCCAGATATTTCAACACAAATAGATTATAGACTACAGGGTTGGCTAAGGCGAAATGATGTAACGATACATTTAACATAAAGTGTTGAAAACAAGGATTGGCTCAACAGGGTGATCTAGGGGTTCTTGCACTAAAATTGAGTGCAACAAAGGGTTTCACACGGGAGGTCGACAAGTCAGTGTAACAAGTCGATAAACACACACATATAGGCTACTTAGGGTAAATTCCTAAATGTTGCCTTCTCGAACAGTCTATTCCTGCTAATCAATTAGGTCTCGAAATGATGTACATGCCAACTTCTAAAGTCTACAATACTACCGGCACACTCATTTTTTGGTGGATTTTTGTATAATAGATGAAAACAAAATCATAAGGCTTAACCTCACCAATTGAAATAAAGAATAATAGTGCGATTGGCAAAGATTAATTCTAGTTTAGTAAGAAAAACAAGTCATTTTTTTTAAAATTGGCATAATTTTTCAAGAAAAACTAGGAAATCGAAGGCAAATATAGGTCAAGTGGTAACTCTACTCCCATCCCCCTACTTGGTTTGTATAATGTCCCTATTGTACACTTAAGGAAATGAAAATTCAAGAATAAGAGTAGAATTAGAACAAGAGACTCCCATGAGCATTGCTCTTTACTTTGAATAATAATTGCAAGAGATAAACTTTTACCAAGCATCTCCTGACCAACCCCGTATCCCCTGAAATCACTAGACAAACTATAAGCATTAAACGTTCGCAACAAAATATATAAGGAAAACCTAACTCACTTTCGTAGGAATCACGGTTGTATTTAGCGTATGCAACAAGCCTTTTAAACCACTTGGTGGCCCAAGTAGACGAGTGAAATCTCGTGAGGGCTTCCAGAGAACATACCCACAAAGTTCATTTAATTATACAAGGTTTTTGATTCGTTGAGGGTATATATATAAAATACCACTAGGCAAATCCAAACTCTTCACCCTTGACCAAGGTAAAAAGTCAAGACCTACTTAGAGAGATTAAATATATAAGAAAGAATCAATAATAAAAAGATTCCGGAAGAGATATTCCCGGGTCGTATGTCCCAACGAGGCTGCAATTGAAATTAATCCTGGTTTGATGAGAAATTGAATGATGGAGAATATATGATGGAAACACTGATATAATTATAACTAAAATTAATTAAATAAAACCTAATTTAATCTACGGGAAAACAAGCAAAGGAAATGGGGATCTTAAAAACTACGGGAAACAAAATTAGTTATAGGGAAATCCTAAAATTAAATCTAAATTAAATACGGGGAACAGAATAAGGTATCGGGAAACCTAAATATTAAAAATTAAGAAAATAAATGCTAAATTAAATTAAAAATCAAAATTAAATTCTAATTAACTTAATTTGAAAAATAAAGAAAACTAGAACTAAAACGGAGGTCGTTTGAATGTAAAACGAAAAGAAACGGTAAAACGCACCCGGTAAAACGGGTCTAAGACTGAAATTTAAGAAAAATTAAGCCTATATACGCCCTACACGTAAATTATTATATTTGTTTCCTTAGACACTAAATGACACAAGAAATTTTGTAAAAAAGAAATATATTTTTTATATTAATTTTTTGATTTTTTATGAATTTTTAAAGATTAGAAAACTAAATAAAAATAAGAAAATAGAAAAAGGACAAAATAAGAAGAAAAAGTTATAAATAATTCTGAAAAAATGAAATTAAATAAAAAAAAGTTAACAATCTAAAAATATAAATATGCCCAAATTGTTACTGTGTTTTGATAAAAAGTAATTAAACTAATAATTTTAACCTAATTTATATTAATTAAATTAAATAAACTAACTGTGGTTAACAATCAGGGAGCTAACAGTGAACTGGGATAAGGACAAACGGGGTAACATGGCTAAACTAACCACAGGGACTAACAATGGTTTAACAGAAATACACGCATTCCACAAATTGGTCCCGGAAGTTGACCCCCGACTGCAATGTGGGTCCAAAGGCTTATTAGCAAAAGCCCAGAGAAGCAAAGCTGATAAGGGCTTGGAGGAACAACTTGGTAAAGAGCACTTATCTTTAGCTCACTGAATAAGACTAGAAAAGTGTGCGTTTGGACTGCAAAAGCTTAAATAGCGTATAGACTGATTTTTCTTTCCTTTATGGTTTTAGCCAACAAATAAGCTAGAAAATACTCTGGGGACAGTTAATAGGGATGAGGGATCGCTTAAATAAGCTAAGCAACCGAATAAGCCCTAAAATAACTAGAAAGATTTAAGCTAATGACAGTTATTAAAACAAAACATAAAAGGTCTACTTTAAGGCCTTAATAAGCTAACTAAAGGAGAGTTACGCTACAGATATTTTGGGCTTTAAAGAACTACGAATAAGCGTTAAATAAAAGCTAAAAGAGCTAAGGCGTAATGACCTAAATAAGCTATAAAAAAAGGGCTGAAAATGGTGTCTAGCACCAGGGGAGGGCAACACAGTGAGCTTATTGGCTTTTTGAGCTTATGCAATAAGCTCTCAAGGGCTTTTTAGTCAAAACAAACCTCAAACAGATTAAAAAGGGTGGTAAATGAGCTTATTTTCAAAATATTAGCTATTAAGGTTAAGAAAAAGCTGCTGATTTTTGGGATTAAAGGTGAGGGTTTTCAAAGATCATGCAAAGCTAAACTTGGACTTATGCTTGGTCAAACCAAAGACAGAACAAGGGGGGCTTTTAAAAGGGCTAGAAACACAACAAAGAGCACAACAAAAGTGTGCTTAAGCTGCTTATGCAGCTTGAGCACTTAAGCTCAAGTTTGCTTATTTCAAATTATGACAGAACATAAAAGGAACTTAAAAACTAATTTTTAAACTAAGAATGGTGATTTAAGAGGCTTAATAAACCTCACACACTCAGCCAAAAGTGGCTGAGTGCACTTGACCCATGCACAACCCCATATGACCCATTTTGGGTCAAAACCAAACACCCCCTTAAATATATAAAATCGATTTTTTAACTGAATTTTGGTGAAATAAGGGTAAGAAAAGGGTGTATAAGGGGTACTTAATCACTTTAACACACTCTTAAACAATTTAAACAGGATTTAAAAAGCTTAAATCATACTTGAAATTTCGACAATGGCACTTTTCTCAAAAACTCTTAACTTTTATTTAAACTGAAAGTGGTTACAACATAAAGCTTTAAAATGACTGAGTTACACTTAACTAAAATGCTTTAATAAAAGACTTTTAAAAGTAAAATTACACTAAAACGTATAAAAAAGGGTGTGTGGGCTTGTATTGGGCCCATTGAGTGTGGGTTTGGGCCCAATAAGGTTTAGGGTTGGTTATTGGGCTTTTTCAAGCCCAATAAGGTTATGAAGTGGGTTTTGTGTGTACAATGGCTGAGATTGGCTGTTCAAGGGCTAGGATCGGGCCTTCAAAGTCTTCACAGTCTTTGTCAATTGCACACAAATGGGCTGTTGTAATTGATTGAGGGCCCATTTGGTCTTCACAGTCTTCATAATTATACTATTGGGCTTTCCCGGCCCATCAGATGGGTTAAGATTGCATTCAATAGTATTCTTCAGTTCCGGCTCCGGTTTGACTGCTGATTCTTCAGTATTGACTCTGACTTTGGCATTTTTGGACTTTGGCCTTGATTTTGCACAGTCTTTTCCATTCCATGCTCAGTTTTGTCATTTTGGCTTGGTTTTCTGCCTTTTTGATGATATCCACTTCCTGCACAATACAAATGCAAAACAAACATATATTTGGCAGTTTTTGTCTGTTTTTGGTCATTTAAGCTCGTTTTTAGAGGTAAAAGATATGTGTAATTAAGCACTTATCAAATCCCCCAAACTAAGGTATTGTGTGTCCTCACGCAATGTTATGAAGTAAACACGTAAGCCCCGTTTTCACCATTTTCTGAATTTACACTAACTACAACTAATATTTTTGGATTTTCTCATTTTTTAACAAGTTTGACTTTCTTTTATTTATTAACTGGGATCATAGAATGAGAAGCGCCCGTAGAGTGATCTACGGATGTCCTGACGGATAATTTCATCGTCCTCGATTTTTCACAAGTTCCAAGCTAAGCAATTAAACAAGATCATTGTCGATATAAGTTTATATGTTAAGCCCTCATACTTATGACTTGTGAATTTTCAACTCCCAACATGGATATACGATTGAATGTGTGTACTCATTTTTAATTTAACCATAGACCAACTTATTTTCATAGTCATAATTCAATACTGATCTTGGACTCAAAGCAACAATACTTAAGACTTCGTAACTTGATTTGAGATTTAAACTTTAGAACTTTTTGGCAACATTTTTAAACATCATATATAAGTTCTTAAAGTTAGGAATGCGTTGCTTAGTTTGAACCCCTACCTCGTGGTTAACGGAGCAGGATATCACAACCAACGACCGTGTTCTTATTTGAAAACCCACCCGTTGCTAGACGTAGTTGGGAATCACATCAAACCCTTATTCCTATATGGCTAAGGATTAGTGTTTATTTGAACCCTCACTAGACCTTTCTTCTAAGTGAGATATCACGAACACCATTATCCTAGAAGTAAAGACGTCTTAGTTTGAACCACACCTCGTTGCTAGCGGAGTGGATATCACTGTCACATCTTTTACTTGCTCCATTAATATCAACTGCATGCTTCTTTTATTTTTTTTTTTTTTGCTTTTTTTTTTTTTTTTTTTCTTCTTTTTTTTTTTTTTTTTTTTTTCTTTTTTTATTGGCAATATTTCCATATTCATGCATTTTTGCATTACATTTCATTCATGTTCTTTGCATTTATCTTTTTAATTACTGCAAATCTCGCTTTGAAAATCAAGTTACAATTTGAAGCTTTTTCTGAAAACATCGATTACTTTGTTGAATTAAATTGAGTACGTTTAAACGATTAGGGGATTAGAAATTCACGGGAGAGAAAACCACAAGTTACCGTATAAGTTTTAGAAGAATCTTGCTTGGCCACATAAAACTTATATTTAATATATCTTTTCTCGTTCTTCACATTATTAAAATTCAAAGCATAGAGAAAAAAATTTTTTGTGAAAGCTTGGCCTAAAAGGAACTAGCTAGGGCTCAACATGCCCTGATCAGTCAAAATTTTTTCTTATTCTACCCAAAATGAAAAGCAAAACTGCGACAAAACACTTTTTATATTTTGAAAATTTTTTAATTTTTTCATTTTTTTGTTTTGGTTGGTAAAACGGATTTACGTGGTAAACATGCGCAGGAAAAAATCAAATCGAAGATTACCCCCCAAACTGAGCTAAACATCGTCCTCGGATGTTCTTGAAGGGTATTACATTAATCATAAGGCATTTATGAGGTAATGCCAAAAGATAAAACGTTAGTCAATAAGATTTGGATATCGGATTCCAATGAAGCTGAAGATGTGAAACTCTTGGATAGAATGACAAACTGAGTGTCTTCACAATCCGGGCAATCTGGACAATAACAACAACATGAAACACGGGTAATGAAAAGACAAGCTATCTTACACAACAACAACATTTATTACACTATGGATAAGCATGGGGTGCCTCCCACGAAGCGCTTGTTTAGGGTCGCGATGCTTGACCCATCACAAGGATATATGGATCCATGAGGAAAAAGTGGAATATTAAAATCATCTATCTGGACTTTCATTCAAGGGACTAAACGATAAGTATTGAAATTTCATTGAAAGGTTCCACTCCGATGGATCACATCCGCCTGAAGATGATACTTTTTGAAATGCCGGGATAAATATTGTGTCTTCATCCCACAGAGAGAAGATAAGGAGGGAATAACGGGAATGAAAAGAATGGGAGAAAGGATCCATACAAATAGCGAAAATGGATTCACTAGAAGGTATGAAAGCTAACTCAAGGGTGGGCAAAACATTACGCACATGAACTCTTGGTTCTCTTTTTTGGAAAATATTTCCCACCACATCCATTGTGAAACTTCCCAGCTCGGGCTCATCTTTAAAGAAACAATCATACTCTGGAAGAGATAATCAGAATGAGTAGATAAAAAAATAATACATAATGGGACTGCACTACAAATCTCTTTCTAAATTAAAGAAGAAGTTTCAGATTCGGGAAAGAATTATCAAGGTATTAGTATCCTCCAAGATAAGTTAGAAATGTGGAGGTAGACTTGGTAACAACAACGGAAGATGGAAACGGGATTATCTTTTAATGATTCGAATTTTTGACACAAGACGATTGAATTCATCTAATGTTTCTTGAGGTATCGTCTTTGATTAAGAATGTCATCCTCAATCCTTCCAAACTCGGTAATAAACAATCTCCATCACCTTTGAGCTAACGGGCTCAGAATTGGGAGGTGATGCCTCAACATACTCGATATCGTTACTAGAGAAGGAATCTTCATCCGTCGAAGTAGAATCAACGTTAGAATCAGAGAAATCCTCAGATTGATCTTTCTTTATAATTGCAAAATCTATCTTTTATTCTCATTTTAGGCTTTTTAGTATAATAAGCTGTTTTGGCTTATTTCTCTGCTTATTCGATAACTTGTTTTCACAAGCTTATTTTTCCTAGATTCCTTATTATTCAAGCTACTTTTCATGATTTTTTTAGAGTTTTTATAAATAGTTTAGTATTTTTAAACATTTAATTTCCTTTAAATCGTTTTTAATTCATAAAAAATTATAAAAAAATCAAAAAAAAATATAATTCTTTTTTAGAAAATTTTCTTTTAACATTTAGAACCTAGGAAAATTAGATTTGCTTTCGTAGGATTTAAATTGCAAAATTTTGATTTTTAAATAACGGGATTGTATCCCGTTCATATTTTTAGTGTTTTTAAGCTTAAAACTCTCTCGTTTTTGGTCTAGTTTTCTTTGTTCTAGCTTTTTAGTCAATTAAGACTTATAAAAATCAAAAAGATCAATTTAGGACTTAATTTTGATAATTTAGGGTTTTTAGGTCCCGTTTAGGATTCTCGATTTGCGTTTTTAGTTACAATTTAATTTCCCGTTATTGATTTTTCATAGTTAGGTTTAATTTTCCGTCTATTTGCTCACTATTAGGATTTTAGAAAACAAATCATCTTCGAACCAATTCAATTCATTGTCCAAATAACAAACAAGGTCTCAATTTCATAAGTCTTTGGGAAAACGACCTGGTAATCACTTACCGGTTTCTTACGTAGAATATTTTCGCGTGATTTTTCTTACTACCTTTGTCCTAAAGGTTAGTTTAGGAATTTCATTATCGTTATATTATTATACGTATTCCGGAAGAGCAAATATTTTTGTATTTTTCTTATTTATTAATCTTCTACTTATACTAAAAAGAAAAGAAAAATATTTTTTACTTTTTATATTTTAATTTTTTTTTGTATTTTTGATTTTCTTAAAAGCGTAACTTTCGAAGACGAAAGGTTCTCCAAATCACGATCGACAAACTGCAAACGAAGGAATCTTAATCACAAATCCCCGGCAACGGCGCCAAAAACTTGGTGCGTGAAAGAACCTCCTAATTCAATCTTGACTTGGGAGGATCTCGTTACCAAATTCGTGAATCAATTTTTCCCTCCCTCGAAAATGACTAACTTAAAGAATAAAATATCTTGATTTAATGCGCAAACGTTTTTTTTTCATAATTTTTTTTGGGCAAAACTATCCACTTTTAGAAAAACTTCTTTCACAACTTTTTTATGCACCAACATGCGCGATGTTGTGGAATGTTTTAGAAATTTTTAAGAACTTTAAAAAAAATAACTTTTTATTCTTCTCACGGATATTTGTCTTTTTATTTGATCTTTATCCTATATATATATATATATATATATATATATATATATATATATATATATATATATATATATTTTAAAGGGTATAATCAATTTTGATCAATGACCCAGGAGATTACAGTTGAAACATGTGCGACAAGGCCCTCCGGGTGCATGGTAGGAGTTGTAGGTGGTACATTTGGGCCAAACACCTGTATTCTCTCTTCCTACAGGGTTTGCGGTAGTAGCAAAAGCATTTTCAGTCCTAGTCCTCTTATTATCATCCTACCATTTCTCTATCCTTGCTATGTTCCCCATATTTCCTCTTTTCTTCAACTTCTTAATTGATTTCCATTCCCTAACAGCCTCACTGGTCAGTGCATCAGAAATCTGCATAGTCTTTGGCTCCGTTGCTGCCACCATCTATTGGTTATGTAATGTTGAGGACATCTCAATAAAAGTTCCTTGAATCGTTCCCAAGCCCGGTAAAGAGTTTCATCTGACTCTTGCAGAAAATTATTGATTTCCTCCATCTTTTTAGCAGTACGAGAAGGTGGACAATATCTGCTCAAAAATTTTCCCTTAAGAATTTCCCAAGTAGTAATTAAACCAGCAGGTTTATTCCTTAACCATATACTTGCAGCTCCAGTAAGTGTGATAGGGAAAACATGAAGCATAAGTTGATCCATGGTCACATCTGGTGTAGTAAATAATTCAACTATCTCAAGAACGCTGATTCGTGGTATGTATATATAAAATACCACTAGGCAAATCCAAACTCTTTACCCTTGACAAAGGGAAAAAGTCAAGACCTACTTAGAAATAAAATATATAAGAAAGAATCAATGATAAAAAGATTCCGGAAGAGATATTCCCGGGTCGTATGTCCCAACGAGGCTGCAATTGAAAATTATCCTGGTTTGATGAGAAATTGAATGATTGAGAATATATGATGGAAACACTGATATAATTACAACTAAAATTAATTAAATAAAATCTAATTTAATCTACGGGAAACAAATATAGGAAATAGGGATCTTAAAAACTACGGGAAACAAAATTAGTTATAGGGAAATCCTAAAATTAAATCTAAATTAAATACGGGGAACAGAATAAGGTATCGGGAAACCTAAATATTAAAAATTAAGAAAAATAAATGCTAAATTAAATTAAAAATCAAAATTAAATTCTAATTAACTTAACTTGAAAAATAAAGAAAACTAGAACTAAAACGGAGGTCGTTTGAATGTAAAACGAAAAGAAACGGTAAAACGCACCCGGTAAAACGGGTCTAAAACTGAAATTTAAGAAAAATTAAGCCTACACTAAATTTTATATTTTTCCTAGACACTAAATGACAAAAGAAAATTTTATAAAAAAGAAAAATATTTTTTTATTAATTTTTGGATTTTTTATGAATTTTTAAAGATTAAAAACTAATTAAAACTAAGAAAATAGAAAAAGACAAAAAATAAAAGTTATAAAAATTCTGAAAAAATGAAATTAAATAAAGAAAAAATTAACAATTCTAAAAATATAAAAATGCCCAAATTTTACTGTTTTAAATTAAAGTAATTAAACTAATTAATATTTAACCTAATTTAATTAATTAAATTAAATAAAACTAACTAAGGCTAACTGTTGGGACTAACAATGAAATGGGATAAGGACAAACGGGGTAACAGGCTAACTAACCACAGGGACTAACAAAGTTAACTATGAAAGATAAAATTACACAAATGGTCCCTGAGGTGGACCCCGATTATCAATGTGGGTCCAAACAGCTTATTAGACAAAACTTATAAAAGCAAACTTATTCAGGGGCTTAAGAGGAACATTTTTTGTAATAAGCACTTTGTCTAAATCCTAGGGAATAAGCCAGAAAATTAAGCTCTTTAGGACAGAATGCTTAAAAGCTTATGGGCTTATTTTCTTTTTCTTTTTCTGATTTAAGCTACACAATAAGCTAAGAAACTATAGGAATAAATTACTAGGGCAAGGGTGGCCTAATGATAAGCTATGGTCACTAAATAAGCCCTAAGTTAAGCTGAAATTTAAATAAGCTAGTTTAACAGTTTATAAAAATAAAACAGAAATAGTGGACTTTTAAGCACTAAATAAGCTATACTAAGAAGCTAACTAAGAGATTTAAGCTGCTAAACCTAAAAGGCCTACCTATAAGCTATGTTAAAAAGCCAAAAGATCCTATAGCTTAAGGTTAAATAAGCTAGAAAATCAGGCCTACTTATGGTGCTCAGCACCAGGGGAGGTACAAACAGGGGCTTAAGGGCCTTTTTGGCTTATCCCAATAAGCTCACAAGGGCTTATTTCCCAAAATCAACCCAAGACAGATAACAAAGGGAGGGTATTGAGCTTATATTCAAAACTTGGGGGCCTAAAAAACAATAAAAGCTGCTGAATTTTGGGCTTAAAAATGGCTATTCTCAAAAAAAAATACATACAAACTCTTTGACTTATGCTTGGTCAAACCAAAAGGGACAGAACATGGTTGGTTTAAAGGGCTAGAAACAACACAATAGAGCACAAAAACAATTGCTTAAGCTGCTTATGCAGCTTGAGCACTTAAGCTCAAATTAGCTTAATGAAAATTTGACAGAATCTAAAATAAACCTAAAAACTTATTTTCAAACTGAAATTAGTGATTTAAGTGGCTTGATTAAGCTTGCACACTCAGCCAAAGTTGGCTGAGTGAGCTTGACCCATGCAAAACCCAAAATGACCCATTTTAGGTCTAAACCAAACACCCCCTTAATTTGTAAATTTCGGGTTTTTTTAGCTTTTTTATGAAAGTTAAAGGGTTAGAACAGTGAATCATAAGTATGGTTTTAAAAAACTTTATACCTTGGTGCACAAGATAAACAGAATTAAAAGGGATTATATGGAAATGTAAATTTCCAACGTGTTGTAGCAATTTTCGAAAGAAACTCTCAAACTTTGATTAAAATTTTGAAACTTACAACATAAACTCTTAAAACATGACTGAATTACATTAATTTCTAAAAAGACTTAATAAAAATTTAACTAAAAATAAAAACAGGGTGTGGTCTTGTTCGGCTTGGCTTCTCTTCTTTTATAGAGGTCCAAAGGCTCCTCTTTGTCTTGGGCTGTGCTTGTTGTAAGAGTACAACACTCCCTTTGCAATCCTAGCCCTCCATGAGCTTCTCTTCATCTTAGCCATTGATGGGGGTGCTCGGGGTGTGTGATTTTGGCTGAGAAAGGGTTATAGGGGCACTAGGTTGTGGGGAAAGGTGTGGGTGAGCTGTGAGTGTGTACTTTGGCGCCAAGTGGGTTTACAGTACCCTGGCTGGTTCGTTTTAAAAGAAAAGGATGAAAAAGATGCAAGAGTGGTCCTCTATCTTTCTCTCTTTTTCCATTTCTTATTAAGCCGAGTTTTAGTTATAACCTAGGTTTAGAAAATAACACATTTGGCCCTTGCGTTTTATAAGAAAAGAATAAAGAAAGGTTTGAAAAATTGCAAAACTGCCCCTTGCTGTTTATAACTAAAAGAGAAAAAGGAGTTTTGAAAAGTTGCAATTTCAGCCCTTGTGTTTTATTTCTTTTGTTTTTCTTTATAAAACAACTTTTAAAACTTGGCATTTTTGGCCCCTTTTCTTTATTTTTTTCATTTTTAATTATAAACAAAGTTTTTAAAATTTACATTTTGGTCCTTATGTTTATAAAAAAATGTTTTGGGCTAGGGTTTTGTGTTGGGCCCATTGGGCTTGTATTGGGCCCAACTGGGTTTGGTTTGGGCTATTGGGCCCAATAAGGTTTGGTTTGGGCCCAATAAGGTACAGGTTTGGTTATTGGGCTTTTTCAAGCCCAATAAGGTTATGAAGTGGGTTTTGTGTGTACAATGGCTGAGATTGGCTGTAACTGGGCTAGGATTGGGCCTTCAAAGTCTTCACAGTCTTTGTCAATTGCACACAAATGGGCTGTTGTAATTGATTGAGGGCCCATTTGGTCTTCACAGTCTTCATAATTATACTATTGGGCTTTCCCGGCCCATCAGATGGGTAAAGATTGCATTCAATAGTATTCTTCAGTTCCGGCTCCGGTTTGACTGCTGATTCTTCAGTATTGACTCTGACTTTGTCATTTTTGGACTTTGGCCTTGATTTTGCACAGTCTTTTCCATTCCATGCTCAGTTTTGTCATTTTGGCTTGGTTTTCTGTCTTTTTGTTGATATCCACTTCCTGCACAATACAAATGCAAAACAAACATATATTTGGCAGTTTTTGTCTGTTTTTGGTCATTTAAGCTCGTTTTTAGAGGTAAAAGATATGTGTAATTAAGCACTTATCAAATCCCCCAAACTAAGGTATTGTGTGTCCTCACGCAATGTTATGAAGTAAACATGTAAGCCCCGTTTTCACCATTTTCTGAATTTACACTAACTACAACTAATATTTTTGGATTTTCTCATTTTTTAACAAGTTTGACTTTCTTTATTTATTAACACTGGGATCATAGAATGAGAAGCGCCCGTAGAGTGATCTACGGATGTCCTGACGGATAATTTCATCGTCCTCGATGTTTCACAAGTTCCAAGCTAAGCAATTAAACAAGATCATTGTCGATATAAGTTTATATGTTAAGCCCTCATACTTATGACTTGTGAATTTTCAACTCCCAACATGGATATACGATTGAATGTGTGTACTCATTTTAATTTAACCATAGACCAACTTATTTTCATAGTCATAATTCAAAATGAATCATGACTCAAAGCAACAACTTATTAAGACTTCGTAACTTGATTTCGAGATTTAAACTTTAGAACTTTTTGCAACATTTTCAACATCATAATCATAAGTTCTTAAAGCTAGGAATGCGTTGCTTAGTTTGAACCCCTACCTCGTGGTTAACGGAGTAGGATATCACAACCAACGACCGGTGTTCTTAGTTTGAAAACCCACCCCGTTGCTAGCGTAGTGGGAAATCACATCAACACCTTCTTCCTAATATGGCTAAGGATTGGTGTCTTAGTTTGAACCCTCACCTAGACCTTTCTTCCAAGTGAGATATCACGACACACACCAAATCCTAGAAGTAAGACGTCTTAGTTTGAACCCCCACCTCGATTGCAAGCGGCGTGGGATATCACGACACTCTTTACTTGCTCCATAAACATTAACTGCATGCTTTCATTGCAAAATTCCAAATTCATGCCTTTTGCATACACACTTCATCATGCTTCATTTGGCATTATCTTTAATCACTATAAAATCTCGTTTTGAAAACTCAAGTTACAAATTTGAAGCTTTTTCTGAAAACATCGATTGACTTAGTTGAATTAAATTGAGTACGTATGATTAGATGGATTAGAAATTCACGGGAGAGAAAAGCATAAAGAAAAAAAAGGCTTATGGGAGAAAAAGCGACAAATTACACACATGAGCTCTTAAGATTTCCAAATAATCCTTGTTTAGCATCCAACTCATACTTAACACTATCATTTTTCGTTCTTCGCGAATATTCGCGAACGCTTAGTCTAAAAGTTAAGGAACAAGCTAGAGCTCAACACGCTCGATCGAGTCAAAATTTACTCTTATTCTACCCAGCAGGAAAGTCAAAATTGTGACAAAACACTTATTTTATTTTTGAAAATTTTTAAAATTTTTCATTTTTTTGAAATTTTGGTGGTAAAAACGGGATTACGTGAGAACAACGGCTGCAGGCACAATCAAATCGAAGATCCCCCCATACTAGAATGAAACATTGTCCTCAATGTTTTACGAAGGGTTTCTACGTAAATCCTAAGCCGTTTATTAAGTATGCTTAAAGATAAACGTTAGTCGATAAGATTAGGATACCGGGTTTCCCAAATGAAGCTGAGGATGTGAAGACCGAGTGATCGGAGGACAAAACCACGAGCACGAGAGTCATCACAATCCGGGTAATCTTGGGCATACAACACAAAACACAAAACATGGATAATGGAAAAAGGCGAGCCTCCTCACAACAACTAAACACTTATTAGCAAATAGAAAGAAGATAGAATGGATAAACATGGGTTGCCACCCACGAAGCGCTTGTTTAAGGTCACTTAGCTTGACCCGATCCCCCCATACTTTAGATGATCAAGGGGGTAGAAATGGAGATGACGAACACCCAAATCAGGAGTGTTGTCTCCATGAATCAACATCGGGCTTTTAGGAGAAAGCTGGGAAGCTTTCAAGCCCCGACGTGATGGAGAAGGAGATTTCTCCTTTGAAGCAAGAACACCGTGATTAAAAACTTTGTCTTCATTTTCGGATGAAAATGTAGGTAAAGTATCAATCACGGGGGAAAGAGGAGCAAGAATTCCCGTGGATTCGACTTCAATGCATATCCCCGGATCGTAAATCTTGTTTCTATCTCCGGAAGGAGAAGAACCATCAAGATCGGATCCGAGATCATTAGAAGGAATGAAGTTGAAATCCAATTGAAGGGCGGGATGGGTGGGCAAAATATTAGGCACATCAACGGGGATGTCTTCCACCACATCAATGGTTGAATCTCCCGAATCGGGATAATCAACATGAAATGATTCGAACTCAGGACGGGAGGTAGAATTATCGTCCTCTTCCGAGTCGAAATCATCACTCTCAATACCCGGTGGTATTGATCCATCACCATCAAGAAAAATGTCAATCTCCTCCATAAGAGAGTCACTATCCTTGACCGGGATAGGAGATGGAGAGAAAGACTCGGTAGGATTTTCAGAATTAAATTCTTCCGGAGGGCGGGGAGAAGAGTTGTCATAAAGCAATCTCTTAACAAGATGAATTTCACCTTCCGGATCAAGGTTGACATCATCAATTCCCGGTGGAATTGATTTGAGAAGAGTGAGTTCACCGGCGAACTCATCAAGCAGAGAATCGATCTTTTGAGAATCATTAATCAAAGTATCTCGATGAAGCAAAGATTCTAAAAGATCGGATTT